>VYWZ01000162.1:0-105576 GCA_008711595.1 Fusarium xyrophilum | reverse complement strand
AGAAAACTCAAGACCTTAACCCCAAGTGATGGAAATATTTAGGTAATTTTAGCCTAGGCTTAGGAGACTCTTTGCTGAGTTTATTTCGACACCCTATATCAAGGTTCAGTGTTTTCGGCTTAGACATGGATCATGCCCGCGCTGATTGAGAACCTTGATGGTCTCCGCGCTCTCTCCGGAATGTCAAGTGTGGCTACAAGAGTTAGCGAGCCAATAAGATATCTGCTGATTGATAACGGGTAATGACGCCACATCTTGAGATTGAGGCTCTTTTAAACATTGATTCCATTCGTGTGACGTTTATTACAACCCAAAGTGACTCTTGAACAGGGACAGTCATATGGAATCTGTAGCAATGCTGACTATCATATGATGCCTTTTCTCTAGTAAACAGGCTCGTGTTACGGTATGATAATTGTACCTGAAGAATCACCAGCCACAGCTTAGAAAATTCTACAGCCATTTTACGAGGCTAGCATGGCCATCAAGGTCCTTACCTTAATTCGACCCACTCCTACCTCAAACCACCACGTTCGTCTTTTTCCTTCCACGGCTCAATCTTCAAACAGAGACAGAATGTGCTATCACATCTCAAGTCACACCTTGTTGTCACAGTGGATCATGACGGTGATGCCAAGGAATGTGGCAGTTGCCGAGTTCCATGTTCCTGGGTCGTGAATAACTAACTCTCCGAGTGTCACAGAGAATCGGTCATTGGAGTGAATTATTGAGGAGAGTAGCGAAGCGAGTGATTAAAACACGGTTTGTGTTAGAGTTCATCCAGCGGACCTGGGACCGAGGAGGGTATAATGCGAGACGTTGTCAGTTGTGCTGAGCTTTCTAGTCGCCAGGACCAGAGTCTAGAAGCTTTGCATATACGAATTCTATCAACGATGTTTCGCTTCTCTGTTCTCTGATTCTTAACCTTATTACTTTAACTTTAACACTCGTCATAAGCATCATAAGCATATGTCCGAGAGATACCACACCTATCTCATTAGTAGTAACTATATCTTGACCCAAGGAACCCCTGGTCCAAGACAACCCACCCTTCAGTATCAACCATCCCAAGCGCTTGCGGCTCGAACAAATCTAGTCTACAGCCTTCGGCAACTCGCTTCCGTCCGCTGGACCTTCTGTCAAGCTAAACCTGGTCAGTTCGGTCGGGTTGCCCACTTTCTATAAGTCAAGTCTGCGCCATCAAGGTTCGTTGCGAATTTCGACTTCTCTCGTTATTTTGCAACGCTCGCTAGATTATAAAGACATCGCAACTCGCAGGTTTATCGAGACTTGTAATCAGCTTGCGGCCAAGCAAACAGTTCAACAATTAGCGCGCGTCTTGGCGTTTCGACTCCGTTCGAATCATACAGCGCGATTATCCTTGGTCGCTTCCTTTTTTGGGGAAAAACGCATCTATACAATCCTTGGCTTCGCATCTTTGCGCCTTGGCATTTGACGACATATTTTCCGACTACAACCTCACATCACCTGTCACCTACAGGCCCGCACCTATCTTCTGGGTCCCGCGCTTCCTATAGGACCTTGCTCGCTGCATCTCTACCTTTATCCTTCTCAACATCCATTAATTGACAAGATGGCGGACGCGGATACTTGCAGCGGCGAGGCCGTCGATCTCGGCCGACGAGGTCTTCGAATTGGCTCCATTTTCATCATCATGGCCTCTTCGGCTATCGGCGCCCTCCTGCCCATTTTCCTGGCACGCCAGAAGACAATCCCTGTACCTAAGATGACCTTCTTTATTTGCAAGTTCATCGGTACCGGAGTCATCATAGCGACGGCCTTCATGCACCTGCTCGTTCCCGCTGTCGAGAACTTGACCGACCCCTGTCTCGAAGACCGCCTGGGCGGTTACGATTGGGCTGAAGCCATCGCGCTCATGACCGTCATTGTCATGTTCTTTGTCGAGATGCTCGCCGCTCGTCTCAGCAACGCCGACATGGAGCACAACCACTCAATGGAGTTTGACCACGAGCTCGATCCTGCTATGGACTTTATCGCTAAGAAGCAGCCCAGCAACCCTGACATCGAGAACGGTGACCGCAGGGGGTCTGGCTATGCCCCCGGTGGTGACAGCCACCTCGCTCACGGCCGTGAGCACAAGGAGGGCGATGCTCAGGGCGGGCTTGCTGGTCAGCTGCTCGCCATCTTCATTCTCGAATTCGGTGTTGTGTTCCACAGTATCTTCATCGGTCTTACTCTCGGCACGATCGCCTCCGACGAGCTTACTGTTCTCTTGATTGTCCTCGTCTTCCATCAGATGTTCGAGGGTCTCGGTCTCGGTTCTCGTCTGGCTGTCGCCCCTTGGCCCAGTAACCGACAGTGGGTGCCCTACCTGCTCGGCTGCATCTTTGCTCTATCAACTCCCATTGGTATCGCGGCTGGCATAGGAGCCAAGCCCAACAACGCCAACGACCAGAAGCTTACAAATGGTATCTTCGATGCTATCAGCGCCGGTATTCTCATGTACACTGGTCTTGTAGAGCTCCTCGCCCACGAGTTCATGTTCAACCCTTACATGCGCAAGGCTCCTATCAGGATTCTGTTGCTCGCATTTGCATGCGTTGCCTTTGGTGTCACTGTCATGGCTATTCTTGCCAAGTGGGCTTAAAGGAGATTTGTGTGGAAGAAGTTGGCTAAAATGTATATTCTCGAGGTGTATACCCGAACAAGTTTGGGTCATAATGAACTCATTGGGCATTGCGTTAGACGGATAGAATTGATACCTGGTCTGTTTCTTCGACCCTGTTACTGTTACTTATGGCTAGGAAATAGAGCCTTTTTCTTTCTACGCTTGAAGGCGATGAACAGTGAATCTCCTTGTGTTTGCATTGTTCAAGATTGTGGACAGCAAGTGACGTAGACGAAATGAAAGTAACGGTAACAACTTGATACCACGTGTAAGTGAATAACGTTAGTTGCACAGATGCAACAGAGGACCAGGGCCAATCACTTATATGAATGTGTGCCTAATTTGGGGTGGGCTCCATTACTATACAGTGCATAAATCCTAGTACTGTGTATCAAACTGTATCTCGAAGATATGGGGCCCACCAATCAGAGCCGAGAATTCCAGGAAAAATCCTTGTGCGCTTGCAAAATAGGGCAGGACCGAATTAAGCGACCAAGTTGAGATTTCGATCATGATCTTTGAGCTCAACTATCGCGACGCTTCGACAACCACACCCAACGACCAAACTCCCCTTTCACCCACCCAACCCCAACAATACCGCAAAAATGGCCGGCGGAGTTACCGTTCGCGATGTCGATGTAGGTACTCCCTGAAGAACAAAAACCCATCATAGGAAACGAAATACTCCCCGGAAATATCACACGATCTCTACTCGACGACTTGGCGACGCAATCTTCCAATAGAACCGCTTGCCCGCCATGGCGCTGATGCAGCGCGATGATTATATATGAACAAATATTAACTGAAACGCTGTGTCGGCTGCTGTGTTCAAAGGGCTGGGTACAAATGGGATTGAGGAGCAGGCGCGAGGGAGTCGAAAGACTTCTGACGACGGAATCATGCTAATGGGTTGTGTGACTGCAGGCGCAGAAGTTCATCACTGCCTACTCTGCTTTCTTGAAGCGTCAGGGCAAGCTTCCCATCCCCGGTAAGAAATCTTGGAGACCCTTTGGACAATTGTGAAATACTGACTTTCTCAGGTTGGGTCGATACCGTCAAGACTGGTCCTGCTAAGGAGCTCCCTCCCCAGGACATTGACTGGTTCTACGTCCGTGCCGCCTCCATCGCCCGCCACGTCTACCTCCGCAAGACCGTCGGTGTTGGCCGTCTCCGCAAGGTCCACGGCACTGCCAAGAACCGTGGCAGCCGTCCCTCCAAGCACGTCGATGCCTCCGGCTCCGTCGACCGAAAGGTCATGCAGGCTCTTGAGAAGATCGGTGTCCTCGAGCAGGACGAGGACAAGGGTGGCCGCCGCATCACCCAGGCCGGACAGCGTGATTTGGACCGAATTGCCCAGACCACCGCTGAGGCCGAGGAGGAGGAGGAGGAGGAGGATGACGAGTAAACTAAAAAACTGGCAGTTTCTGGTCAAAGTCAAAGGTAGCAATGGCAATGGAATTGGGCGTTGGGTCATAGATTTTGTCATGTATGAATGAGATTCCCCCGACACTGGGTCATTCGGTTTGGTCAAATTGGACCCGTCCAACTTGTCGTTCATTTTGTGGTCGATCTGCTCTTGTGAATGCGTATCTTGAACGTGCTTGTGTGTTTCGTGGCCGTGACCTTGGTTTCAAATGTGAAATAATTTCCTTCACCCCTCTTCATCCCCTCGTCTCCTCATGATCTCTCCTTGATCTCTTTTCAACCACCACCTCCTGGAGATAGGGTAGAGGCAAGCCAAATCTTTGCTCACCCTGTCCCCTTTTCTCTTCTTCATTCCTGTTCGTCTTCAATATCTCATGGGATATTTTCTGATCTCAAGCATTTCTATTCTCTTAATCTTCGCAAAGTGAGGCTATCGCGAGTTCTCTGACTTGGTTTCTTTCAAAGCGTCGAGCTTTTCTATTTGCAACTCCATCTCTACGTGTTACGAGTTACGAACTACAAGTTACGACTTTACTGATTATCCCTGTTGGATCTCAAAAATACTCTCATACTGTCAGTTATGGCCCGGCTCTAGAGAGTTGTGCGAGTTTCTCTCAAGAGCACAACTTGTACAAAGCGCATCATCAAATTTATCCACGTTCATCGAAGCATCCCTGAATCACGATGCATTTGATCCTTCACTCTCTTCACTAAAATCCACTTCTTGAGTGGAGTGATCTGTAAGTGTGTTACAACTTCAGCTCCAAGTCCTCAACTCATTCATGAAACTCATACACTACCTCGAGACACTCATACGCCTTTCACTCGCAGGCACAACTCCCCTTTCCAAAGTTTCAAGATGAACACACCGCAATCAGAAGGGCCAAGCTCGGAGGATGTTGAAGAGGTTCTTCCAGTCTTTGTGTCTGCTATCAGCAACCCATCACCCCTTTTATACTTCTACCATGTCATCGACCCTGATACTACGAAGCTCATAGCTCAAGTTCTCGGGGCCAACATCTCCTTCGTCTTCAGCCATCGTCGAGCAAAGAACTTTCTCAGTAGATCCACGATTGAAGCACAACTCGAAAACAAAACCACGGGGTTCATTTCCTTGGTGTCTGCAACATCTCGCCGTGTCGTCTTAGCGGCAGCTGAATCAGGTCATGGTCTTGGAAAGCACGGCGACGTACTGGACAAGGAGAAAGGCATTCTTCCAAATAGTATTTGGACCAGGCGAGTCGTGTCCATGGGTAAGGTCCTTGGTATGAACATGAGAAGTCCGTTTGACGACCCCACAGGCCGCAGAAGGGGAAACAATGAGGGCATCTTTCGCGGGTCTCACGTTGAAGTCAAACTCGCCGTTCATGGTATCTGCGTTCTCCTCCAGATTTTCGAAATCACAAAAGACTTTAACAAGGTCACGATGAAGCAACTGAACCGACTTCAACAAGCCCGCTGGGAAGATGGATCTCGTCCAGTTCTCGAAGTGTATTTCTCCAGAAAGTATTGCAAACCCTGCAAGTCTCTTGTGCAGAAATTGCAAGATGCCACTGGAGTTGTCATCAGACTTGTATGGAAGCCTCGCCTCGTGATGAAGAAGTACATCATCAGGCCAACTGCTAGAAACCGAAAACCTGGCGAGCCTCTACAAGCACAGGAGTTTGAGCCTCAAGACTGCGACTCTGGAGATATTCTACCTGATGATTCCGACATAGAAGTCATATCCGACGACGAGAGTGCCAGAGAAGAGGCTGACAAGATTGACCTTAGCCACATTCGATCGACATCACCAATTTCATGGAATCAAGAGATTGACGATTATCTGGATGGTCTCGCTTATAGAGTAGGCCAGATGCAAGACTGCCCGGAAGGTGCCAGATCAGCCATCGTCGAGTATGCCAGTATCAGAGTCAACGCCAAAAAGTCTCTTGATGCTGCAAAAGTCAGCAAGCCCCTACCAGCGACGCCGGTTATAGAAGCGCCAGCAGATTTCCTCGAGGGTGACGATCGACAGCGGCAACGACATACGTTTCCTCGGGCGCAGAAAAGACTGTTTCGTAGACCAAACGATAAGAGTGGCTCGAGAGCAAGGAGTGTTTCTCCCAGACGGAGGGCACAGTCAGTCGGAGACCGCTCACCACGACGATACAATTCGGGGCCATTGGGACGCCATGCAACGCAAGCTCCTCCAGGGAGGTCTTCGGCCGAAGCCACTTCACCATCTCGCTCTATTCGTTGATGCAACGTCACCAGAGGAAGAAGAGGTGTTCTACGAGAATTCTTATACAGATGAAGCATACGGCAACCATCTGAGTGCTGTTGAAGGACACAGAAATTCTGTCAAGGCACCACACAGTTTTGGAAGACTGAGGCCAGCAGCGAGTGTCTGTGCGAGATCAAGAATCTACTATACTTCCCAACCCGCGAAACGAGAGGATACTGCAAAGATCTATCACGGAAGGGGGCACATTTGTCAGACGATCACAGGATCAATGTACTATCAAGTTCATGATTTCATGGCATTATCTTAGTTTCGGTAAAACTTGCTATCAACTGTTTACCTTGCATCCATGTGTATTCGCTTCTTCTATTATTCATGAGACCTTGGCTTGTGTATCACTTCAACCCGTATTACTTCATATCCTTTCCAGCGCTCTCCTGTAGCAGCTTCTTGAATCCATCTGCCAGCTCTTTTATCACCACATTTACATCGGGAGCTTCAGGCGTCTCCTCAGCTTCCTCGATCGCTGCTCGAAGGGCTTCTTCTCTCGCCTTTTCCGTGCCTTCAACTCCAATCTTGCCCATAGTAAGAGCATTTTTGACATCTTTTCCATGTCTGACGGGCCCCTTTGGCTTTTCTGGTGTTATAGCCGTGTCTTCTAGCAGACTCTGCCATCGGGAGAGATACATGCCTGGGCCTGACATGTTGCCTGATTCTGAATCGTCTGAGTCGATGATGCGCTGTAGGCGGCAGAGAGAAAGGGCCTCGACCTGAGCAAGGTATGCTGCGTGGTTTTCCAATGAAACGAGAACGTCCTTTTGAGACTTCTCAGGAACCGACTGGAATAAATTGTTGAGTTGGTCTTCCATGGTACTCACATCAATAGTACCATTGGTCGCCTGCTCTCCAGCCTCGGCATTGCTCGTCTTTTGCACAGGCTTCCTTTCCTGGCGAAACTTGAGTACGGCATCGTTGGTCCATTTCTTCATTTCTTCCCAAACATCAGGACATGATGCCGCAAACGCATGAACCCATCTATACATGAGCTCTCGGTTCCTCATGAAAAGGCCAACGTAATCGTCCACAGTTGGCATGCTGCCGTCCTTCCTCGGCTTGCCAGCCTTGAGAAACTCATCGATGAACAACTGACCCGCTTCGACATGCTCCCGCAAATCTATCTGGGAGTGTACCATGCGGATCATAGGCTCATAGGCGGCAAAGAGATCCCTGATAGTCGCGGTAAAGAGATCAGGAGGCTGGCGACAGAAGGCTGTTGTGATGCTTTCACGATCGCGCACGGAGAGAAGAGCAGAATAATACTCGAGACACTGCGCGTGCTTCTGATCATCAAGCTGAGTTGCTAAAGTGGGATTGGACCCGTTGAAGATAGCGGTGATGATTGACTGAGCATGTTCCTCGCTGGCGTGGCGAACCGTCTTATGCCCATCGCGACTCATAGCGATATACTGACGAAGAGCCTCAAGCATCTCGTCACTCGGCCGATCCTTAGCTCTTTCAACCTTGTCTGCGCTCTTTCGAAACTCTCCAGCATCCCACGACAAAACCAATGAGATGATCCGCTGTAAGAGGTTCATGCCATCATCAGCATTGGCGGTCAAGCCGATCCAGTTGGTGACGCTCGTAACGCTCAACTTCGCAAGGAGTAGGCGCATCATGGCGCTGATCATACTAGCGGCATTGCCCATCCGCAAAGTCTGCTTGACCATCTTGTAGGGGATGAGATTGTGGACATTTTCGAGAAGTTTGAGGAGATATTGGCCTTCTGGAGAGAGGACAAAGATATGGTGGATGAAGGTAGCGAGGCTTTGTTTTTGTTAGTGGGAGGTGGTATGTCTCATCTGGAACTTACTGGATGATGGCGTATTCAGCTGCTGCTCCAATGACTGGCGAATGACTCTCGAGATCTGAAGTTTTGCTGAAATGATCAAACATCTCATCTGCCAAACCTCCATATACCAAGCCCTCGACAACATCATCCCACGCCTTTGTCAGGTCTGCGGCCTTGGTTCGATCGTACTCAACCTTCTTGTCCGAAGACTTGTCGGGTCGATTTATTTTCTTGACACCGCCAAGAACTCCTCGACCAACCATTTCAAGAAGTCCACTCGACCCAGTCGCAAGCACCTTTCTCGTCCCCAAAGCACCTTTGTCATAGCTCTCTGAAAGTTCTGCCTCTCCGAGTCTCGTCAACAAGCCTTGTACTCTGACAGACCAAAACTCGCGTGGTAGATCTCGCACACCCGGAAGTTTTAGAATGAACCGCGTTAACATGGTATGAAGAATAGGTGATGAAGAAGGTTTCTTATCGTCGTCATCGCTACGAGTTTCCTTGACGTCTTTTGCAGCTCCTTGCTTTGGCGTTCCTGGTCTTGAGCTCACAGGTGTTCCAGCCCAGCTTCTCCATCCTGTGCTTGGGGGTGCGCTTTGCGTAGTTTGAGGTTCAACCGTTGCTCTTGAGAAAGGATAGCCATAGCCCGTGACTGCATCTGGATACTTGAAGCTCTGTATTTCTGCGTATGTTTCGTGGTGCGTGAGTATATCAAACAAGGCGTGCACCTGCTCAGGTGCGAGGTTTCCAGACGTCATGATACCTCACATCACATCGAGGGTATGCGACGTAGATAGGAAGGGAGATGTGTCTTGGTCACGTAGTAGATATGTGAGATGTTGTTTCTTCAGCGGCTCTTGATGGATGTGAGTGATGGAATGCTCCAGTGGTCTCACTGGATATAGTGTCTGTTGTGAGGAAGTTCCACTGACTTTTAGTGGATGATTTACTGTTAAACTTTATACCATTGAACAAGTGAGTGAGGCCTCAAAAGGCAAGAATCATGGAGTGCCATGCCATACCTTCAAAGTATGGTGACGTAGTCTTGAGGCTGGACTCGCTAAACCTTTTCTGTGCAACCCCCACTATGATCGTTCACGTTTGACTAAGTTACAGCTTCATATTTACCTCATTCTGTACATCTTGTTCCGATAAGGCTTTCATCGCATACAAGGCCTGGCCGATCAAAAAAACTCCAGGGAAAAGACTTGTTGGAACACATCACTTCACAAATGGAACAAAACATTAAAGGTAAACAAATCAATTTCAACTATCAACCAATCGTGTATACCCCTCGTAACAAAGGAAACGGCGGTCACATCACTAATTAATAAAACCTGTAGTTTTCCATAACCAAGCACTATCCTCGCATGGTGCTTTATCCGCCCATCGTCATTGCTTCCAGTGTGGTATCAAAAACAAAGAGAATAAGGACAACTCAAGTACATGAGCATGGGTATAACGTCAACGATCCTCCACTATTGTTTTTCCTGTGCCTAGTTGGCATTTCCGTCACATTGGATTTAAACGGGGTTGATCTGGCCAGTGGTAAGAGGGGCACGGCTAGTAGGCAGGCCGGTCTGGCCGTGGGTGAAACCAGCAGGGTGCTTGCCATTAACAGCACCGTTACCGATCTGGAGACCGTTACCGCCGTTCGACGCACCATTACCAGTGTGGGTGTTACCTCCAGCAGGGTAGAAGTCGTAGTCAGCGTTGGAAGTGTTCTTAGGTCCAAGGTCTGACACGGGGTGGGCCTTGCGCTGGATCTTGGGAGCGGAAGGAATGTCAGTGCTCCTCTTGGCGGAGCCGATAGAGAAGACAGGGCTCTCCCACTTGTCACCCTTGCGGGCGAGCTCCTTGTACTCGGTAGCCTTGGTGCTGATGCCACCAGGGAGGTCGATGTTGGGGAAGATGCTGTCCTCCTTGGTCATGGCAATGTTGGCCTTCTTGTCAGAAGCAGCCGCCTCAGCCTTCTTCTTGCCCTTAGTGAACTGCTGCTGGGCAGCAGTGTAGTACCGGTTGTAGATGTTGGGAGCATTCTCGGGGTTGCTCTTGGCCTCAGCAGCAGCACGGTCAGCCTCCTGCTTCACCTGGAACAGGAGCTGGTCGAACTTGTTGCACTGGTCCTTGATAGCCTTCTCAACAGCCTTCTGCAGAGGAGGGCGAATGACCTTGAGCATGAAAGGCTTGAACAAGGAGAAGAGCAGTTTATGGTTAGACTTCTTGACCTTGATCTGGAGCTTGTTGAAGTCAACATCCACCTTCTCAACTTTAAAGTAGTTTTGACGATCCTTCTTGTCGGCGGTAGACACCTTCATCTTGAATGAGAAGCCATCACCAGGGAGGATGATGTCAGCAACACCGGTGTCGGTGATGGAAGGGAAGCCCTGCTTGCGCTTGATGTGGAAGCTCACATCACGAAGATCCATCTGGATGCCAGCAACCTTGACCTCAACGGTCTGGTGGTTCTTGTTGGCGATCTTCTTGCGGCCCCATCGGAAGTAGTGCTCGCTGGAGACCTCAAAGATGTTGGGGGCAAAGTTGTCACTCTCGAGGACTAGGTTCTCGATGATAGCATCAACCTGGAAGTCGGTGTACTCAATGCGGGGGATAGGGATGTAGGCAATGTTCTCAAGGGCGGCAGGGAGAATAACATCCCTCAAGTCCTTGACCAGATGAGGCTTGAAGACAGGCTTGCCATCCTGGTCGTTGCCAAGGTCCTTGAACAACTTTTGGAGAGACTCGGCAAAAGCGTGGTTCTGAGGGTCCTGGTCGAACTGGTCGGCAAGGAACTTGATCTCATCGACAACACGGTCGGTGTGACCGCGGTATTTGTTGCGGAAGAGGTATCGTCCCTGGTCGTAGAGCTGATCCCACTCACGAGTGGACTCATCCTCGAGGATGTAACCCTGCTGAAGGAGGCATCGGCGGATGTAAGAATCCATAGCCTGGAACCAGTCCTTGAGCTCACGGTCGTTATCAGCGTCGCGGTAGATCTGACCGATGGCCTCCCAAAGATCCTCAGTGGAGGTGCCGTTGGCGAATCGCTCAATGATAGTGCGGAGGTCACGCTCGGCGGCAGCAAGGCCACCGCGTGCGTCCTTAGCAGTGTCGGTGGAGCCCTGGCCAAGAGTGCGGCCGTGGCGGCTGTAGGTCTCAGCCAGGCGAAGAAGAGTCTGAATGGCCTGAGAGTAGTCCTCATGCTGCTGGCACTCAAGAATCATCTTCTTGAGACGCCAGATGGTCTGGTCTTTACGCTCCTGAGGCATCTTCTTATCGAAGTAGTTGCGGGCCTTGCGGCGGTATTCCTCATTGCGCTGCAGGATGTTCTCCTTGGTCTCAGGATCGACCTTGTTGTCGAGCTTAGCCTCAGCAGCCCGCTTAGCGGCACTCTTACCAGCCTGGGCGTCGGTCTGGCGAGCAGCGTCACGAGCGGCGTCGGTTGAGGCAGGCACATTACCAGTCTCGGTACCGGTGGTGACATGAGGGTAAGTACCCTGTTGAGCATTGGACTGCTGGTTCTGCTGGAGCTGTCCAGGAGCGGCAGCGTTGATACCAGCGGAAGCGACGTCCTTGGCATCTTCCTTAGGGTTTCCACTGTAGAAGCCCTTGGTCTGCTGCTTCAGGTTGTCCTTAGAAAAATCGGGAGCCTCGTGCCAGACGTTGTCCTGAGCAGGCTCGTCGATCTGTCGGAGCTGCTCCTGAGAGGGGCGGACACGGGCAGCGGCGTTGGTAGCAGCGTCGCCAGCCATATCACGGAAGAGGACTGTGGCATCAGAAAGAAGCTTTCGGAATTGTCCGTTGGTGATGAGAAGCTGGCCAAGGGTTCTCAGACCCTCGAGAGCTTGGTCACCATCCTGCTTAACAGCGTCCTTGCTGATGGGGACATTGGGTGTGTTGACACTCTTGGGGTCGAACTGAGTGGTCTGCCAGATGAAGTCCTGGATTAGGTTGCCCTCGTTCTTGGAGAGAAGGAGATGCTTGGCTTGCTGAATAGCGTTGGCGGCATCCTTGACGAGCTCTTGACCCTCGGCGGAGAGCTTTTCGTGGCGACCAGAGAGGGCGCGAGAGGCGAGAAAACTGCTTAGAGCGACATCGATCTGGTCGTTCTAGGGGAGAATGCATTAGAATGTGAGGAAGAACAGAATCGTGCAGAGAATACTCACTGAAGGGACCTTGCCATTCTGGAAGGCAGAAACGATGCCATAGACTTGAAGCTTTCGGTTGACATCGGCCTCCTTTGTCTTGATGTCTGTAGGTTTGTTGACGTCTGGGGCACCGGGCATGATGGGCAAAAGTGTATGCGGTATCTCGTTCTTAACTCGTTATGCCACCGGAAAGTATGACGTTAGAAATGTGAGGACGGTAACTATTTTTTGGAGTTGACTTCAGGTGACGATGATGTAGTGGACAAGAGACGAAACAGAAGTCGATCTTATTATGAGAGGGGTAGGAAGCGTTGCGATGCGTTGCGATGCGATGCGTTGCGATGCGTTGCGATGCGTTGCGAAGCGAAGCGTAGACGTAGGTAACAAATGAAGAAGCTGTTGTTTCGTATCCTCTGGTAAGGGATGGGTATCACAAAGCAGTTGGGTATTGTATTAGGTAGGAATTGATATTGGACGGGGTATGAAATAGAGAAAGAGATCCTGGTCCGAGGTTGGAGAGAGACAGGATTAGATATACTTTTCTAAGGGAGACCGCCGGTGACAGGCAGGTGCGAGAGTTACACGGTAATGGCTGGATCCGGGCAATGGTTGGCTTGTTCTTGGCTGGGTTGGGCTGGGCTGGAGAAAGGGAGTGTAGTGTGGTCAGTGACGTTGACGTTTGCTAAGGGTGACGATGTTGATCGAGGACGTCATCGGTCGATTCACACAAAGATGCCCTCCACTGTGTTGCTGTGTTGACCAGGCCCAGCGCCAACGCACGCTACTGGCCAGGCCACAGACCAATTTTACAATACAGGCACCTCGATGCGCTATCGTTTCTGAACAAGGCACTCTCTTTGAGTCTGGGCACTGGCATTGGCACTGGCATCGGCATACATTCATTGAATCACAGATTTCTGCTACCCCCCTGCTTGGCTATGACACTGAAATCCGGAGCGAACCCTACGGCCAAACAAGGTACCCTACCAACTTGAGCAGGGGTCAGGCAGATGATCGAGCTGCAAACAAGCGGAAAAAAGGGAAGGGAAGATGTACCAGGGCAGCAGCTGAAGATAACATGGGAGGGCGGGCTCTATAGACTCTTTTGCATTGCGATATGATGCTGTTTGATCCCCAATAAGAGGCGTTTCGAAGCGTCAGGGGAGACGGTTAAGCCTTGATGTTTATACCCTTCGCGATGCTACCTCGACGACGATCTAGACCTCTTGACCAGCAACAAGATGACAGCCGTCGATAATCGCAAGCCACGGCTTAGTTACTCTTCGCTAGATAATGGGCCCATAAAGAAGGTTGCCCCAGGGAAACCCAGCAAATGTTGCGACATGTCTCACAGACCCCTGGCTGGTCCGCTGAATCAAAGCCTAGTAAGATACAGTAGCACTACGGGCACCAGTCTGGTCAAATGCAAGGTGCATTTTTTTCTCTTTCATCTGCTTGCTCTGCCAAGGATCGGTCGGTGGTGCAGGTCTGACTCTGTACGTCTTGTCTTCCTGAATTCTTGTGTCTTGCGTGCTGTTGCTGGATCGAAGATAGTGAGTGACATGGCGTTGGCATTGACTTTGGCATTTCGAAATTTGACATCTTCTTATTCCCGAGGTCCTCTCCGGATCGCCAATGTGGATTCCGTCGATGATCTGCCCTGTCCAAGGCTCCAAGCCTGTCCCATGATATAATTCCTGGTGGGAATCCCACCTTGCAGAGCTGATGCTGAAGAAATCGACAAGGCTGTCAACGAGCCTCGGATATCTTTCTGCCCGTCGACTAAAAAACAAAGATGCCCGTTCTTGGCTGGAGTGATGAATTTTAAAGCTGGCAGATGGAGCTCGAGGAAGCTGTTATTGTTTAGCTCGCTCCCCACGTTCTCCACTGACTTTTAATCCTGAGCTCATGAGAAAATCGTCATAGCTCAATTTCCAGACCCAATGACACGTAATGGCCTAATTTGACGTTTTGTTGATTGAAGTCGACACATCGCGTGCCCTGATTTTCCCTTCATTTCCTAATTCTCTACGGCAGCCGTGCGAGACTGGGTATGTATGGTAGGTTAGACTAATCTGCAGCTTAATTAACTGGCCGCGTGGGCTGATCTTGATCGTGGCCAATGCCGCGATCGTGTCAAAGCTTTCGTTAGCTTATTTAACGTTAAAGTGAGCGCTTCATGACGTCACTCACACCAGAGCTTGAGCGCCCAAGAAAAAAGAGAGTCGACGTCAGGTCTGCCCGGGTTTCATCACAACCCAAAATCGGCATCAGGATGCCATGAATTAGGAAAATTTGAAAAGAAGATGGTGTCGTGCTACGGCAAGGATTGTATCGAATCTGGCTGGCATATCTGGACACGGCATATCCAACAGCTGCTCTTGTCGATGAGCTCTTCTTCCTCAGTCACATTAGCAGTGCATCACCGCTCTCGAGGCAATTCCCGCGTAAAACAACCACAACCACAGCATGCATGTGATGAGTGAGAGAAAATGAGACGTCGATCCGATGAGTTTCGTACCGAACTGTAACCAAGGGTGACTGACGTCTTGGCCGTGTTTCGCCAGTCAGGTTTAGCTTTGAGCCACTGAACGCATTGATGCATCCCTCCCATCACATTCTGTCCACACAAGCAGCGTCTCCTTTCAGCTAGCTACTCTAGCTACTTCAACTTAATTACTCCTCGTGTTTCTCGACAGGAAGAAGGACCGACACGCGGAAAGAAATGACTCTTTTGAGTTTGTATTTTATCCTACATAATACCGATTGATCTCCTCAGCCTAAATAACCACGCATCACTTTTCCTTTTCCCTCTCAGGTTGTCGTCGTGTGCTCGGCTGCTAGGCGATCGTTGCCCAGTCAAGCTCGAGCCACAACGTGCTCAGTTGCACAAGCGTAGCATCTAGATTCCTGGAGTCTCATCATCTCCGTCTTTTTGAACTGCCATTGGTAACACTGCCGATGGCTGGACGCGGCACATGGCTACAGGCGATGCAAGCTTCCATCTGCTACAGGGACAAAATGTATCATCTATAGTGCTGTGTCTCATTGTGCTCCTGTCCGTAATATCTTCTGGGGGAGGCATCCCGTTCAGATGAACCATTGATCTCTAGGGTAATCCTCGTTGCCAAGTCGACGTGGTGTCGATTTCACGACATGCTCTGGCTAGCAAGACTTTATTTGTGGTCACAATGGATGGAAAATGTGTCCTTCTCTTTAGTCTCGTTTATTCGATGCGTTATAGCTTTAAGTGAACCGTATAATGCGAGAATATCTTTTTCGTAATTGTTGAACATAACCCACCAACACCAACGGAAAAACAAGAAGCACAAACATGCAACAATGTACTGATCCAATCCAATGAAAGGGTTTCCCGCGGTCAGTAACGTCACAAATTCTGATCATGATGTGTATAAGGATCTCTTTGTGTCGTCGGGTTTACGTTTATCCATAAGGTAGGCGATCCTCCACCCAACTATTCTATCCACCTTGCTCGTCCAGATCTGTTTCTGGATAGAGCGAAATTTGTTGATTAGTGAGGTGAGTCATCAATTGGGGAGGCTATTGACTGGGCAGGCTGTATTGCAATCTACTGAACTCTAGGAAGTAGTTATGCCGTCGAAAAATCCCTTCTTGAGGACACTTGAAGACTAAACACCTAGCTTCCCATACTGATGTAATACGGAGAAAGAATACACTTTAAGATCCTAAGCGCAGATAAAAGTAAAGATTGCCGATTTCACCTCTGAACGCCATTCATGCCGTTTCGTTATGCTATATGCATTCCCATAATCCCAGTGTCAGTCCTTTTTACGATGTTGGTTCTTCAGCCTTTCATCCAAGGTCGTTGAAGAGGCTAGCCTTGACCTGATTAGCAACCAGACCAGACCTCTCCTCAGATGCAATGAGGCCGGCTTCCCTTGCCAGCTCGTCCATGGCCTTGTCGGAGCCCTTATGGCTCGTACCAATCATGCCTTGTCCATTTCGGCTTCTCGTGATGCCTGTCGTCGCTTCCTTGATCTTGGAGCTCAAATCGAGCATCTGCTTGTTGCCATAGTCGCGGTTCGTGATCAGTGGGTTCTGGCTAAGAGTCTGTACCCAGTACTTGTGCCAGAGGAGCTCAAGGAGATGCGAGTCGAGAGAGCTCTTGAAATGGGACACTTCGAGACTGTAGTAGCGGCCTGCATGAGCACCAAACTCGGCAGCCCTGGCGAGCGGCACTGCCTGGAAGCCATCAGAGGTGACTGTGCCGGCCTGGTGGTGCTCCGGGTAGGTTCTGAAAGCGCCGATGTCGACCTTGCCTGAGTTGATAGTACGATCGGGGTCGATGACGACGGCAAGGAAGGGATCCTGCCATTTCTGCTGCATGGCCTCTGTATCGACATCGATACCGCTCAGCCAGCATCCGTAGCCTGGGTGACTGTGGTACCAGCCCACCACGTTCTCCTGTCGGCCCTGCGCTCGACATAGATCAAGATACTCGACAATGTATTCGTTCGCTTCGCCTTGGGCGTTGACACGAGTCTCTGTTCCTTCAACGGGCAGTCGGAATGCGTCGGTGACGATAAATGTGTCCTGGTGGGTGTAGCCTTGCATCAAGCCCATGACCTCGAGGTTGCCGCCAGATCGCGCGTGCATGGTCATTTTTATAAGAGCAGTAGCGCTAATTCTCACATGCTTGAAGTAGACTGGTATTTGCTTCCATGCCTTCTCGTTGTTTATGGCCTTCTGAGCATCGGCGTCGAAGTTGTAGAGAGCGTCGCGTTTGGGATCGACTAGCTGGACATTGTTGTCCAGCTCTGGCACATATGTTAGCTACAAAGTTATGCAGGTTTTAGTAGTGAGACATACCCCAAGCCTTTAAAGCAGATGCCTCCATCGTGAAGACTCCGAATGTTTGATAAGGTGCGAAGGTAGAGTGTGAGACACAGCAAGTTGACGTTGGTTCCAGGCAGACAGGGTGCCCCGCCTCTTATCGATAAGAGCTCCGTAACGGTGCCTCTGTACACTGATATCAACTGAGGAGCCCTGAAGTCGATCTTGAATATTCCATCTTAGGTATTTTTAACTCTACTTAATGAACAGGTTATATGATATGGCTCCAAACTTTACTCTTCTGTGCTTCATTGCTATCGTCTTGGTGTTGATTTTTAGTGTATATGCTTCCCTCATCTTGACCAGGTAATAGAGAGATGCAGCCATCTAATATAAATGGTACAAATAGACCAAGCATGTGAATTATGAAAAAGAAAAAGCAAAGGTGAAGAGAAAAAGAAACCTTGCAGAAGTTATGAGCACATATAATGCTGTTTCACTTGAGATTTTATCGTTGCCTCACTCGTTTTTCGTTGCGACCTTGGAATCCTATGAAAATACATACAAGCCACTTGCTCGCATGCACAACAACAAGCGGAACGCAAGAGTCAAATGTGGACCTCAGTTCCCATGTAAGAGCGGGCAGCTTTGTAGACGTTGATGGCATCCTGCTGAAGGCGTTCTATGGGTTCATCATTGGCGCGACTGTTCAGTGGTAACTTGTGATGAACAACTGCCCGCTCAGATGTGAGTGAAGGAGAAAAGGAAGCCAACAAAGGTGAGAGGCGCTTGGTGGTTATGTATGCACATAAAAAGTATATTTTCCACTATTCATCCACTTGATATGATCTATCACAGTAGGCCTTTTCGAAGCGACTATCGCACGGGACGTGCAACGAATCAAGAATGATCGCTTATCCTATTTTTCCTTTCTCCAAGACTTGCCCCTTTTCTCTCAGAATCCTTACATGTTCCCTTTACTCCCTGGCCGTGCCACTGCGAATAGGCCTCGATACTACATAGGACCAATGGGCTTGAGCACTTCCCCTGTTTCAATCGGCACTATCTACTACCTACCTGCTGCCCTTAAGATACCCATATAGTCAACATCGCTACAAGGACGTTGGGATTAGCAATGAGCAGCAGGTCAATAAGAAGTCGGGAACAGAATTGTTGTCAACTTAATGAACTTCAATTATTGTGAGAATGTGATCCTTGGTAACTTTCCGACTATACTCACTCAGCGCAAGCTGACCTCCCTATACTCCATCTAGGAAAACCAGCGCCTCGTCGATGAGATTCGAGTTATTCGGAATACACGTCAAGGTATGTCACTTCCATCGATCTCTTTGATCGTCCTTAACACGCCACAGCTATCGCCTGGACCTTGAACCTCATGGGCTACTCAGCTATCGTCTCCATATGAACTCAGGACTGCCAACAAACTTTCCAAGTTTCACCCAGAACTTGTCTCTCTCATAGGTGAGTCTTTCTCTCCTGCTCGGTGTGCCTCAGCGTAAATAAGCTAATGCTGAGACATAGCTTTCACGACTTTGGCATTGCGAAACCGACTTGAGGTCAACGACGCAAACATATAACCTGACTTCCTGCTTTGCCAGGCCATAGAAGATGAAAACAAGGTAGAGAATAGCCTCTTAAGCCAGGGGCAGGGCTTCATAAAAGGCTGACGAAACTATGATTTGTTATACTTCACACGATATAAAGTTTGCGAAATTCGAAGAAATGGAAAGTATATTATATACAAACTGACTGATGATCAATCTTTGAAAAGTGACAGTTGAGAAAACAACTATACAAGCCAGATTTCCATGGTAGCCAATTACAATACTTAGACAGTCCCGTTCAACGGAGCAGAAGGGTACACACAGGTCTTTGAATGCCCATGCGGAATCGAGGAACACGATCCATTCGATTCAAGGCTGTTGTGAGCATTCTGAAGACTGTTTCGCGATACATAGTCTGTGTCTCCCACTCACAAGAGCATCCAATAGCTCGCTACATGCCACCCTCAGAAGCACAGAACATGAGAGTGACAGGTGGCCTGACAGCCTCGAACAAGATCAACTCCATGTTGTACGTATCTACAAGAGCGAAAATCTGAAGTTATTAGTCAACAACCAAAACGCCACAGAAGATCAAAGTGACTCACCCTCATGTCGCCTGGGCGAGCTTGCTTGGCTGCCTCAACCTTCATCCTCACCTCAGGATCCTTACAAGGATCGATGCTCACGCGCTCGCCATCTTCGTTGACAACACTTCGGAAGAGGGGGCTTCCGTTGGTGCTCCAGGAGAAGCGACCAAAGTTACCTCCAAAGATGGACCTCTCAGTAGTGGGGGCATTGAGATGTCCTTCAAAGCCAAACATCTCGGCTTGAGTATCAGCAAACTTGCCACCGTAGATGACTCGAACCAGATTGGGTATGATCAACCAGATCCAGACGAGCAGCAGGAGGAAGATGACACCAGGGGCAATCAGGGCAGTTGCAGAAGTAGCGCGGGCGCCGGTGGTATAACCATACGGGCTGCTAGAGGAAGTACCAGAAGAGCTGCTAGCAGACGCACCACTTGCGACGAGTGCAATTGCAATGACGAAGAAGACTCCGTTCCGTTCAACTGCCAATGCTGCGAAGTATCTCTTCCATGACGGCCCAGTAGAGCAGTACACGGGATAGAAAGCCTTCCAGCGGATGGAGATGCCCCAGGCACCATCGATGATGATGGGATCTTTGTTGGCGATACCAGCTACCCGGCAGTAAGGGGTGATGTTCCAGAGAGCTGACTCATAGGCATCCTCCATATCATACCATGGCTGATCCTTGTCTCGGGGGAGTGTGCAGATGTACCTCTCGAGGAGTCGGTCAGAGTCCTTCGCCAAAGACAGTCTTGAGAAAGCCTGGAAGGCAGTGTCGGTTCGGTCAACTTTGGGTCGAAGTCTCAAGAGACCCATGAGGGCATAAGCCTGATCACCAGGGAGATACTCCGTAGTGTGGCGGCTGTAAAGACACTTGAGCGCCAGGACAGCTTGCTCCAGACGACTCAGGTTGATGGAGCCGAGATAATGATCAATCAGATGGCGAGCCATGTTAGAGTCCATGTACGTCCAAACCAGGGCAGCGAAATGGTTCTCGGCAACAACCAGGGGGGACTGGAGGCTTCCGTCACGAGTGTAGATTGAGATAGTTCGGCCCGGGCTCAGAAGAACCTCAGGGAAAGTCCACATTCGACTTCCCCACTCGCGCAGAAGAGACTCAGTGTTGGCCTTGCCTGAGTGTCCAGCCTTGGAGCCTTTACCCCTTCCAACAGCAATGACCATCATGTCTGAACCACGGAGAACATCTGAGATGCGATAAACATCAGACTCAAGTTCGTTCTCATCGCGCATGCAGCTACAAGCGATCCAGTAGGCAGGAAGCTTTGCAGCTCGACAAGCGGTCTCAGCGATGTGATGAAGAGCCATCATGTCCTGCTCTGAGCTGTGGCTGAAATGCTCATTAGAGTAGGCAACGAAGAGATAGGCAAGATTTGTGTCTTGTCCCTCATTGTTCTCCCACTCGACAACGCTGCGGACATCTACTCCTCTGTTCTCATCGTTGAATGGCTCACGAAGGAAGCAGAGATAGCGAGGTCGCAACATGCGATAGATCTGATTGTTGCGGGCCATCAGGGATAACCCCTTGCGGTTCTCGAGCAAGTTGCTCCAGACCTTGGCGTCACCGTGATACCTGTACAAAATAGGAGCATAAGTGTTCGTGTATGTGTAACCAGGCTTCTGGTACAACACAGGGTTGCGCCATCTGTAGATGGATCGCGAGTCAAAGAAGAGCTTTCTTCCTTTGAGCTTGACAGGAAACTCCTTTTCAGAAACCCGACAGCCTTGTCAGTAAGCACTTGTGATAGGGTGGGAGAGTATTCACTTCTTTCTCATTCGACTGGTCGAAGTCGTGAGAGGCGTGGTAGTTACGGGGACAATGGCACCTTTCTTCTGCCGAGAAATGTTCAATTTAGAGACTGGAAACAAAAACAACCATGGAAGAGCTTTACCGTTGGTCCGTCCTGCTGACCACTGCTAGAACCCTGTTGATAGATGACACCTTGTTGACCATTGTAGGCCTGTACTTATCAGTGATTGCAATAGTAGATGATATGTAGTTACTGACCATAGATGGCTGTTGGTACTGCATTGTATTGTGAGTCTGGGGTTGTCCAAGAGGGATAGACTGTTGGTATCCTGGCGACCCAGGGGAAGCTGGATAGCTGTGGGACTGGGCCGAGAGTGGGCTTGTAGAAGGCGATACAGCTTGTTGATATGTATGAGTGTATGGCTGGTTCTGGTAGGACTGTAGAAGATGAGACACTGGGAGGGTAGTCGGGATATATAGATACGTACGACGACCGAGCTGCCTGGAGTATACGCACCTCCGTGTGCTTGGTAAGGTACAGCAGGGGGTGGTGTCTGATTATACTTGGCCTTGTTGATACCAGTTCTCTGTAGATGAAAGCGAAGTCGACTTACATTGCCAACAGAGTTGGGATCCCAGTGCCCTCCGTGTGCCTGTGACAGGTGTCAATGACTGGATGAAGCAAGGGAGAAGACGAGGGGGGAATATAAGGCTTCAAATATGCAAAGCTGTGATGAAAAGAAGGTGATGAAATACGGTATGAAGGAGATAGAAAGGGTCAAAGTCCTTCAGACCGACAGGTGGCTCTCCCCAACGCTAATAAATCACAAGCAAGCCCTATGGCACATGTCACAAAGGAGCCGCAGCCTGACTAAAAGGAGCTGAGCATGAAGCTGAATGGGTGCAACACAACATGCATCCTATGAGAGCACAGGGAAAGGCTACTACGACTTTCGACTATATCTTGATACAACGCGTTTGATAGCGCCATTCCTTCTGCCACCGGAGACCTAGCTAGACCTTTCAGGAAGTGCAGAGCCCCTTCATTCTTGAGTCTAGAGCCTGCCTCAGGGAGAAGGAAAAGCTCGGACAATAGATCAGGGTACTAAAATAAACTGGTCTGAGGTCTTCCTAATTTATACTAAACTTACCTGAATCTTTGAATCACTTAGACAAGAGGTACTAAGTTTTCCTGCCTCCCCCCTGACCTGATATCGAGGGGTGTGAACGTGTGTGACTATTCTTGACCTCCTGCATGCAGCCTCGCGATATTGTAACGGTGATAGGTCACCGGCGATAAGTTGAGAGACGGCATATTCTGTAGAGTTGAGGCTCGAACGGCAAACTATCAGAAGCGGCTGAGTCTCGATATGTCACCCGTAGCCTCTGCCACTGTGATATTGGCCGTTGGGGGCCGGGGGTTAGGACCATTCAGCCATGGCGTTACCCGCGGCTTTGAGAGTATCACAACCCCTGACATGTTGTCGCAAACGTAGTGTCAGGATAGGACGCCCTGTGAGGTTTGGCGCCATCAGTAGCTACTGTCGCTGGCTCCCAGCTGTTTACGTCTGAGATTCTGAAAGACGGTACAAGCTGGGATGTTAGGCTTACACCATTATTCTGGACCATGTTGTGGATTTCTATTCCTCTTACTGTCTTTGTAGTTCTTTTGGCTATCATCTGGCATTGGTGGGTTCACACTGAGTCTCCTTCAGGAGAGGTTGTGCAGGTGGTTAAGAGGGCGGCAACGTTCAGTTCTTCCGGTACGAGAACGCCACCCAATGGCAGTTCCAAGTGATTTTGGCTCACAGGTATTCACTGGACCTTTACTTTTCATTGTTGCGACTTTGTTATGGCTCCGCCTTTTGATGGAAGTGTATTCTCTAGCGCCAAAGCCATACGTATTTACTATGATTTGCCATATACGACTACATTGTTCTTGACCCCGGTGCTACCAAATAGTAAATGTGTATCCTTGACTGCCTCGCAGTCATAATGAGAAGCCCAGCCTGTGGGGAGAACTTGATACTCAGTACAAGTCAATATTGCATTCAGCACTTGAATACAGCAGGGCCAGGGATCTTGTAAGTGGTGGCTTGTATCTATTAGTAAGGCTTAAACTTCAGCTCAGACGGAAGGATACTCACCCTGTTAAGGGTTGTAGGTAACACCGGGGTCGGTGCTGGCATACGCTCCGGGGAGAGCAACAAGGTCTGAAGGAGTTGTGCCACCGGAGCCGGAGACCTTGAGCTGATGGCAGCCAGGGTAGAACTGAGCTCCAGGATACCCTGTGGCGGCATGAAGAGCAATGAGTTCATGGCGGACAAGGTAATAACCAGGCTTGATGCACTGAGGAATGGTGTAGTTGGCACCCGAGTTACCAGACTTCATCAAAGGACTCTGCTATGACCGCGTCAGCAATCTCATAGCTTCGTATGATAAGGACTTATACTTACGCTAGCCCAGTTGTTGCTGGTGCCATCACGACCACCCTCTTGAATCTTGAACCAGACCTTCTGGGTACCAGGCTCCCATGTATCACAACCTGAATCGGGTTAACGAGCCATGTAAGTAATGACGGGTCCGATATGAGACTCAGGCCAGAGAGTCCACTGCGGGTTGACAGTTGACCCAGCCGTAGCATCGGCATGACGAGCAGCAGGTGGACATCCCGGCTTACCACCAGCAGTGTAGCCGTTGCACTGCATATCGATGGATGTGACATCCTCAACAGGTCCGTTGCCTGGAATCGGTCGGGAGATACGCTTGGGGACAGGGTTCATGTAAGGATCAGTGTTGGGATTGTAGAATTGGTATGTCTGCCCGTTAATAGTGCCTAAATCGACATATTCCGTGGGCAGCAGCCAGGCCAGCAGTGGCGAGAAGAGAGTAGAGGAAGTGCATACTGAGTGTCGTTCAAGCTGCATGAAAGAATGATCCGAGCTCTTGGGTTTAGAAGCTTGACGATCACATCCTATCGTGAAAGACTGCCGTCTTATATAGTGACGAGGACGACATCGAATAGACACTAACTGCTAACTGACAAGGGCCGGTAGCATGTAGATGAAACGCCCCCGAGGATTTCCACCATTCATACAAATGTTTTGCAATACTTCAACTTTGGGGACTCTCATGATCTAAACAAGAACCAGGGTGAATTCCCCAATTGGGGAGTGAGAGCTCGGAGCTTCAAGGATCATCCCAATTAAGCATCATACCTTATTTTTACTCCGCGACCATATTGACAGCCATTGGCTCACATCTGGCTAGACGAGAATAGTTCGAGAATTTAGTCGTAGATTGTCGGCATTCTCATCATGACCTATCAATGGAGATATTGAAGTCGAGATAATCGTGTTCACCATCACTAGGAGCACGTGATATCAGAATGCCTTGTAGACAACCACTGCGTTGAAACATCAAACAGACAGCATCACCATCACTGTCAACCCCCTACCTATAAGTTGATTCTCAAGCCTGCCAGATACTGTATCAAAACCTAATCGATTGGCAACTCAGCTACCATGCGTTTACCGCTGGAGGTCATGGGACTCATTGCCGACCATGCGGCTCAGCACCTCAGAAATGCATCCCCATTCATCCAGCGCACGAATCAAGAAGAGACAATAAAGGCGCAAGAACACCACCGTGACCTATCAAACCTAGTCCTTTTATGCAAGACTGTCTACAATCATGGTCGGCACCTCCTCTACACCCGTCTAATCCTGGAGAATGCTACCGACATAGTCGGCGCTCTGGCCAATATTGTCAAACATCCACAGGTCGGACCGTCTATCCGTCACATAAGGTGCTGCACGGAGCTTCACTCCGAAACAGAGAGGGATAAGGCTTTAGAGCATTGGCTATTGAACCACTCACACGATGCGGCACTACTCCAAGACACCCTCAGTCCAGAAGGTTCATGTCCTCCTTGGTGGAATGAAACAGATATTCCTTGGACGTGCTGGGAGAGGGATCTATATACGATGACTCTACAGAGTTTGCACTCTTGGTTCTTCTACATATGGTAACGGAACTAGAGACGCTTTCCTTCCAACAGCTTGATGGAGACCTCATCACAAATTGGGAAGAAGCGCGAGATTTGAGAGCATCTTTTGCGGAGGCTCGGTCTAGATCAAACCCCTTCTTGGGCTCGTTACCAGGTCTTCACTTCGGTAGTGGGACTTTGTGCGGCGTAAGAGAACTTTCTTTCCAGTCAACCGCACGAAAATCTAGAAGTACTGGTCCTCGATGGTATTGGTATTGAGGGCTTGAGCCGGTGAACCAGATACTTTGAGTTCAAGGGTACTCATTCAAAGTAGCTTTACTTGGGAAAAAGAAAACATCTTCCAATGCTGTCGTTGACCCTCTTCTTGCTCCAAGAGAATGGGTCAATGGCAGGTGGATTATTCCGAGACCAAAAGAGCTAGACACCCAGTCTGAGGTGTGTTTGGGAGCTGAAGAACCATGGAGACTCTCGATCCCAGAAGCCAGGGATACTATGGAATGCCTCAAATACTTGAGGAACCTCAGAGTGTTGGATGTTGTTTTTGACAGGACTCCTGATTGGCCATCTAGGTCGCTGGTTGCACTCAAGAACATTGCCTCGGGGTCTCTGGAGGTTTTTAGAGTCGAAGGATACCCATTCAAAGTTGTTCCAGGAGACTTTGGACCCTGTAACACTGAGTATGAACGTGATTTTGTTCCAAGATTCGATACGGTCGGGTAGGTTAGAAGTTATATTATAAAGCTCAGCACTTCCTCTTCAACTAAAGGGGCATTAAAATCTTTCTTCCTAGATAAGGCCGTTGTACTCCGGCTACATTTAGAGATAACTTGGCCTGAGGTATGGCAACTATCGCCATGTTGCCGTGCCCCTGGCGGATTCTCTACTCCTTGTCTAACTGCCTATGAACTTTGGGATAATCGCGACCTAGTGTTAATTCTTTTTATCCCCTTGTAAACGATATTTTGCTTTCCTAGAATCTAGACTTGATGTCCGTCATATATGTCACATGATAAACATCACGAGGAACCCACAACGTTCCCACTCAGATGCCCACTTCGGCGTTTTAGCAGGATCAATACACTCTAAACACTCTCCTTAGAACTTCAGAAGTTCTTGCAGACAACTCTCAACTTTACGCCACCTCGTCTGTACCCGAAAGACGGACGATCAGGCCTCTCCTATCTTCCAAGATGCCACCAGGCTTCTTGAACAGGAGCAAAAAGATTGTGAAACATACAACAGCGGGTATTCGCTGGTCGTCACCGACCCAACTACTAATCCGCCCCTTATCAGCTTATCTATGGGAGAGCGGACGGGATCCCGAGTTCTCTGATAGGTATGGTCGTATGTGAAAGATCGTGGTGTTGAGAAGTGTTAAGAGCAGAACAACAAGAGCACACAGCGCTGACGTCGAGTAGGTCATAACAAATCGGTATGGGTTTGTTAGCCCTACATCAAAACATGATACAATCCTCGAATCTTCTTCCGACTGAATGGACTGTTTGGAGATGTCTGCGGTGTTGTTGGTGATGTCCTCACCTTGCGATATACTGCTGTCGTGTCGTTGAATCACAGGCGACTCTAACCCCTCTTGGAGAGATTGAGAACCCTAAAGATTCAGGAAGTTCTATATATCCATCAGCTAGTTTCTCTAATGTATATCCAATTTGGATAGTGTCTAGGTTCATTCTACTAAGCTTCGTACTTATCGAAATGTTTGAAGAAGAGTTTTTTATGGCATCAGTTGCCGAGTCACCGGTGAAGACAACTAGACAATTGAATCAGTTGTTCTTGCTTGTAGTTTATTGGAGTTCCTAAAGCAGAGCCATTGTCAGGAATCAGGTGTATTTTCAGAATCGTTGGGGAAAGTTGGACCAGATGCTTCTTTTGGGTATTGCTCCCGACAAGGCAGATTCATAGCTATAATACTGAAGCATAAAACGGATCCAGCGTTGATCTATATTGATAACACCTCTGTAAATGAGCCTCAGACAAAGTCGGTCTGCCAAATTCAGGAATATCGCCATACGTCTCTCTCGAGACTGGCTACGAGAACCAAGTTACAGCTCGACAAGGTTAATGGATGAAAGATTGGACGATAAAGAAAATATGACTTACCCTGCGGTGGTACGGATATCAATGAGTTCTCACTTTCGCTGCGACAGTTGTCTCGCGTCCTCCGTCCTCATAGATAGAATGTCTTTCAACTCTGTGCGACAAACAACCTTGCTGGTTTCAAAAACACAAGACTTAATTAACCATTACAATGATCATTGAATCACTACAAAAATGTGCCGACTCCATTAAATTCGTAAAATTCAAGTGATAGCGTACAATGAACCTGTCAATGATGTTATACCGGCTCGATGACGGAGTGCGGCAAAGTCACACGCCTTTACGATGGGTGTGTATGGGTCGGACTCGATGCCGATTACCCTGCACAAAATGAACGATCGTGAGAAAGGAACGGGATAGCTTGGATCTTTTAAGGTAACGCGCAGAGAATAATTTTGCAACGCTCGAGCTTGTGTTCGAGTTTGTCATACGACCTTGATTCTTACTGGTGCCACCAAACCAAGGAGTTGTTGTATCTACCATCAAATTATCCTGTAACCGCCGGTGCAAGACTTCTAGTACCCTGCGTTCTGACATGTAACAGGCTTTTGAAGTAGTCTGAGCAGCTTGCACGACACGTCGAACCTTGGTGTTGAAAGCATTTGCTCCCTCAGACGAGATACCCTAGATCGTTGGAAGCACTCTCACCAGGATCTGGCAGAAACCCGAAACAGAAGCAACCCCTTCTGGAAGAATGTGACGGTTGCGGCCAAGATGCAGCTTTTCATTCTTTGAGAATCCAGATGTGCCCAATCTGCAATATCGCAGGTTGGGGTGAGGCACGGAAGCTGGCGGGCATTAGCCAGTGAGCGGACTGCAGATCACCGACAGGACAGGAGAGGGCACGAGAGGACATTAGAGGAAAGGCCGCCAGAGCGAAGAGGAGAGGAGCGGCGGACACTGCACAGCCCAATCCCAAACCTGAAAGGTCGCCCAAGGGTCATCTCGTAATTGCTCACGTGACGAAAACTGACGGGAGCCTTAGCTAGGCATCCGAGCGATCGATTTAGATTTAAGTCTGGTGAGTTTAGGCTGCTCCCGAGTTGCGTAGACTAGTACGCGAGCTTTGAATAACGCAGTAAGACGGGCCAGCCTCAACACGGAACACCCTGGGCTGAATTGCCTATCCAGGAGCAAATGCGAAGAAGCTCAGCAGTTTGAGTTTCATGGCTGAAATCTCGATCTGAGCATCATCAATAATCAACATCTCGATTGCCCAGACAGGACTGTCGCAGTAAGCTGGCACACAAACATGCAATACCCCACAACTCTGCAGCATGGCAAAGATGACCGACAAAGAGATAACAAGTCAGCGCAACCCAGATTCACGTTCGAATGAACAACAATTTGTCTCTCAGACCCTGCAGCGTGTGGGGGAACAGACCCCGCGTTTTTGGCAAGCCAATGGATGATGGGGGCGCAGGGTCAAAATCCCAAGCACGAATAGGGAGACAGCGATAAGAAAGACACCCAGCGAACTGAGATGGGACTGAGAGCACGAGGGAAGCTTTGGGAGGGGGGGTACTAGAGTTTCGGCCCATGACCGAAACGAGTCGAGAACCACTTCAGCTATGACAGCTCAATCCTGTTCTCGTGACTCGGTTGGGGCAAGATAGAGAAGAGGTTGCCAGTGATGTCACGGCGATCGAGGCCGGAGAAAACGGGAACCAAGGCGAAAAAGATAAACAACTTTCGGAACACTGATTATACCAAGAACGCGCTGGGAGCGGACTCCGATCAGCGGTGCGAAAAACAGGAGTGCGGTGCTCTCTGCTCTGTAGGAATGAACACCTGGCGATCAACAATGGACTCTTCTCTGGTTGAGCACTGAGCTTGATAAGAGAAGGGTTGGGGTCGTGTTTATGTTACTGTGCGTCACCACTAAGCTTCACCCTCCCACCATCTGCAGAACACTGGAATTCAATCGCGGGGAGTAGACTGGCCAGACTCAAAAGGGGAGAGCTGACCCATCAGCACCAAAGGCATGGCGTCACTCAAGGAAAGCGAGTCAATGTCTTGCACAAATGGTCGTCATTCGTGCATCCAAGACCCCGCAGACAAATTGACAATGACAGCAGGAAGGCTTTGAGGCCCCCTGACTTTTGTTTCTTGTACAGCGTGATATTCATCTCACAAAAAGTCAGCCGCAAGAATGCCGTTTTGTACACGTGCTCACAACAATGCAACAAACGAAAAGTATCAGGAATGGCTGGTTCCAGGAGGTACTTATGACATTGATTGATAGTGCAACCGCCGGACGCGGATGGAAATCACGCGGGAACACAAGGAACGGGAAAGCATAGATAAGAGATTCCCGCCCCGAGGCTCCGGTGGTGCTTTTCGGGCGAGGCCCGGAGTAGCCGCTGAAAGACCTCCGGTTCGGCCCTCTCTTCTCTCCACTGACTCGTGGATCGCCACGTTAAGAGCCCTCCAAATGCCGGACGAGTGAGTTGTAGCATCAGAAGTCGTGGCGATGATCAGAGTGAAATCATATGGACATTATTTCGTTCCGTCTGCAACACCGACCGTTCCGATCGGACAGAGAGCATGATAGATTGCTATCGCAGTTCTCACTGGTGGCTGGATGCTCGGTGAGGTGTCTTATCAGCTCGGGCACGCGATAAAGTTCCGAAACGTGACCCCCAACTTGCACTAGGAATCATCAAGTACCTGCCACCTTTAGTAGGAACCGTAGGCAGCTAGATTCAGACAGTCTTCGTATCTCGCCCATCAGTTGTGCTCCAGATACTGGCACGTATCTATCATATTATAGGCGGTTGAAGTTGCTGGGTTCTGAGTGGAACACATCCAAACGGCTCGTTATCTGTTGCGCCAGCTGGCTCCTCTCTATTCGTCCTGTCCTTTCAAAAGGTCTGGTCAGTCCACTGTCACATTGATAAATCGTGCAGCTCATCAACAAATCCCTTTGAGATCCTTGCATGCGATATTGCTCGACTGGACAACCAGCCTGACCAATTCTCACCCATTTTCCTTCCGTGTGGCCGATAAAAGCGTGAGCGAGGCTTTGACACGGTTACTGACTGCTACAAGGGCTGTGCTCTTCGTTGGCGCTTCGAGCGGACCTCGGACCACGAAACACAAGCTTCCTTGTGACTCGCCAGTTTGACCAATATTTGTGGTTTGGCTTTTGCACTGTCGAGCTCAATCTCAGATAATTGCTTGGCACGCTGCCCTGCCCAAGGTCCCGTTATTCCAGTCTGAACACGCCCCTCCCGTGGCCTCGTGGCCATGCATCGGTGTTGAATAAATACTTTCATTGTTGTCGTTGTCGCTCGCCAGAGGACGAAAAGGACCAAACCTTTTGCGAACAACAACTTTGTGTTTCTTGTGCCTTGACGGCAGTTCTGTATTATTGAAACAATATTGGAAGCCGATATGGACAGCAAGCAAGCTTCTCCGCGGCCCTAAGATCAGCAACCCTGTCTAATCTGATTTGTCAATAACAGACCCCTGCGGCATCTGGATGAAGACACATGAGCATTACACGACAGCAACAAAACCCTTTCAGCGCTGCAAGGCACGACACGACCCGTTGTCCGCGGTAGCGTAATCCAAACGGCTCGTTCTTTCAACAAACTTCGATTCGAGAGCCACTTGGCTATAAAAGACGTGATTCGTTCTTCGCTTGAGCTCTAGGGCTCTAACAAATTCGCAAGCGTCCCCCTTGATCGACGAACCAATCCTGAGCTTCGTGTTTACGTTACTGAAACTGCTCGTTACTGTGTACACAGTTCGCTGGGGACAAGACGGACACGCGGTCATCCCCGGACTGGTCTTCCTTGCCTTGCTTTGCTTTGCTTCACTCCTGGCGCTCCGGTTTCGCGGTGCGAATCTCATATCCGGCACTGGCTGGGCCTGGAATCGAAGCTTGTTGAGCCTAGGCAGGGTTACACAGCTTGTTCCGAGAAAAAGGGTCCTTTTAGAGAGAAAACAGCATTAAAAGCCAGGGCAATCAATCAAGATCAGGAGACTGATCGACAAACGAGGGAGGGCCTCAATTGGAGAAAAAGAAAGAAAAATAAGTGAAGTGAGACCTGTGACAAAGCAATCCAGGGCCCAGCAGACAAAAAAGAAGTTCGGGAAACCTTTCAAATCTGTTCCGTCCGCAAAAAGCTAGTTAAGGCGCGGGAGGTTTGACTGCCGCTGCAGCAAGCCCCGGGCATTCTGACGAGGTGAGGACCTTCTGGCTCCTGCCAAAACCCCTAGAGCCCTCGACGAGCAAGAAAATATCAGACCTTGACGAAGGGTGTCAAAATAAACTCATCAAAAGGTATCCTAGGCTTATGCTAAGTTACCTAAGTCTTTTTGTCCCTTAGGATCAAGGTCCTGAGTTTTCTTTCCTCGCCCGAGAAGAGCCACCGACAAGACCCACTCCGCTCCGCTGTCGCCAGATTGATTGCAGCGCCTGCCCGCCTGCCACTGTCCACTCCTGCCAACACACCAAACCCCCCTGGCTCTTAGCCCCGTAGGCAGGATCAAAGGTACCGACCCTAAGTCTCACCCTATCGTGTCGCACTTGCCCTGTCTCGGATCCCGGACTTCGGACTGGGGGGTGGCCACTGCAGACAGAATGATGACTCCACGCTCTTTCATGCTGGCGCAGCGTGAGAGGGAGAGCCACTATCAGCGCCCTCTTTCCCCTTGTACTACCGGTGCTAGTCATCATAATATTTTGTCTATTCCGACTCCCTCTTTATCTCCTGCCTTCACTCCCATTCCCACACGTTTATTCTCCTCCTCACCCTCACCTTTATCTTCTTCTCTTCTCTTAGATACTTCCTCTCCTCATCACCAAATATCGACACCAACAGACAGTGTGCATTATCCATATCAGCCATCACCATCATACAACTCCAAGTTGGTAACTTCAACAGCAGCGACCTCCAAGTCGACCACATTCTCACTTCCGCGCTGGTCGCCAAAGTATGACGATAGCAACAAGCACATTACAGTCACCATATCTCAAGCTCAACTGAACTCCAATGCAACAATGGTTAAACGCAAGGATTGGCGGGAGACCTCAAGTCTTGCCCCTTCGAGCCCACCAAAAACAACAGTTAGTCTGACGACGAGATCAACGACACCTACAAGTCCGGTCAAGATTCCTACCACCAACAACCGATATGGCGCCCACCCTCAAAAGCGTCACTCATCACAGAGGAAACGAAGCAGTGACTCACGATCTTCGGATAAACTTTCACCGTCTCTCGTTGCACTATTGGCAGTTACAGATATTCCTCGACATAAGCAGCTTCAAAGGCGCCGCCGCCGTTCCGAGAAGACCCTGGCTGTGCAGGAGGTTATTGACTGTCAGCATGCTTCAGAAAAGGAACTGAGCTGGACATTCGGTAGCCCTCTGGACATGCTTCTGTCCCCACCTCAGGAAGTTGCCGACGATGACGATAGTGTAAGCGATTGCAACATTGGTTCCAGTATGTCAACAAGAACTTATTCCATCGATTCCATTCCATCTCTGGACGAGTCATTCTCTAGCGAGTGCCTCTCATCTCTCGGAAGTCCAAGGACCCCTAGTTCCTGCTCTCGCAGGACTAACTTGACTCCTATGCGAAAGTCGCTAGAGCCTGTTATCTCTCCACCTGGTTCCGTTGATGAACATCCACTCGCCCGACATGATGTTGATGTCGATGAGCTGGACTTCAGCACTCTCAACCAGCCTGGGGAGGCCCAGCCCAAGTCCCAGTTCCTGGAGCCTTTTAAGCCCTTGAGGTCTGTCTTCAAGTCAAATCTCACCGCTTCACTCCGAGCCCTTCGATCAGCGGCCCGATCTTTCTCTGTTCTGAACCTTCCTTCTATTCCACCGGACGATTACTTAAATCGATCTATTCTCACCATCGACCCCAATGTTCCCTATGCTGATGAGCGTCGGCCACCCGTTTCCGAGGAAATGCCTTCCGCAGCAGTTCGCCGTTATCTCAACCCTACCACCAACGCAAGAATCGAACCGCCAACCAAGACCGTTTTTGCCGGAACTTTTGCTGCATCAATTCAGATGCGAACTTACAAGATCCAGCGCTGCCGAACAGCCCCGGGCTCTACCCGAAACTCTTATCCATCAACGTCGCTCCAGTCGCAGCCAGCCCCTGTCCCACAGCAGCCGCAGCCGCAGGTCCCCACTCAATCAGTCCCAGGCATGCGACAGCGGGAAATGCGTGAGAACTCCGACTTCATCCGTATCGCTGTCATGGAAATGGCGATGCGCAAGCGAGGAAAGCTTGACGATCAGCGACCGAGCCGAGCTCGTTTCGCACTTCCTCCACGACAAACCTCAACGAAGCCCTACGAGATGGGAGCAAACGGTGTTCCGGCTCGCTGGATTCCTATCACAGCTTAGGTTTCCAATCGCTGTGCCGTACCCAGAATCGACACCACAAATCAAAAGGCTTGAATTTCTCGATTCACGACATGCAACACGTCATGTACCTGGCCATGGTTTCTTTGCATTGCAGGCAGGACAATCCACGGAAGTGCAGCCGATTTGAGACCCACTTCGTGAACTACTCATTATGGAGTTTCTGACGTTTAACCATGCCATTGGATGCGATGATGCAAATTTTTTGCCCCCCATCTCAATGGAAGGGTCTTAGAAGCATGCCCACGAGCGATGGTCCCACCACCCGATGGTAGGCCCCGGAGAAAGTGCAACACGACTTTTGACGAAACCAGAGCAAAGCAATTGACCTGGTTCTGACTCGGGAAAACCGGGTCGAAATTATCAACACTCAAGGGGATTGGCCACCGAACACGAACCCGAAACAGTTTGGGTCTCGGCACTCAAGGTTATTTCACCATGAGGGCATCGGCCAATCACACCCTGACAACCAATCACAATTTCCATTAGACATGGGAATACTTCATCATTCTAGAAAGCGAGTGGCATTTTCAGGAGTTTCCCGTTACTACACGTTATTTTGTTTACTTATTCCCCTATCTCATTACCGCGAGGTGGAGAAAAGCGCACAATAACAGAATTGCCAGGAACCTATTTGTTTCTTGTATATTGACCAAAATTTCTCATATTTCTTTTTCAAACAGGCCCTTCCGGCATTTGACCCCCGCCCAAGCGGGATCGGATGCAACTGAAGAAAATACCGCTCAAGGCCGGGCTTATGGAGAGCCTTGGGACGCGGGCGGAGAAGACTCGGACAGAGAGGGAGTCATCGCATTTGTTGAGAGGAGTTGGCATTTAGGACCGTAGCAACAGAGCATTGAGTCTGGCGAATTGGGAGATGATATCTTTTTTCTTAAGCAGGACTGTCACCGGTACAAACATATCACATTCACAATCAATCGTCTTTGAGACGAGGAGAGGCATAGGCGTAAGCGGCGTGGCACTTCAAGGAAGACATTGAGCAGTGTATTAACTTGGATATCCATTTGTTAACATTCACATATTTTGATCAAGATATTACTATTATTTTTCGTGCTCCACAACCCACTGCGAATATCCTCTTACGTTGGACCCTTCCGCTATTTTCTACCCGACCCTTTTTTTTTTTTTTCCCCTTCGGTAATCATTCAGTTCGTGGATCTCATTACCTTCGCCAAAAGCGGCAAAGCGACATTTGGGCTGGGCAATGCACGAATGCCCAACCAACCACCTCATCGAAAAAATAACATTGCGCTGGACAGACTACTTACCTGCACGTTGGCGCTGCTGTCTCAGTCACCGATTGTTGAGATTGCGTGGTGGACGGTTACTGGATCTCACGACAAGGCCTTGCTGGCAATCTCGGCTATCAAGCTTATTTCACCCCCTCAGTCTATGTGCTTCGTTAATCGTTATGGACCTTCTCCTTATGCTTCTCATCCGGGCAAAACTCCTCAGATGCGGGACAAAGAACAAAAGGACTTCTAGAAGACCCTAAAAGCCAGACGCTAGTCAGGGGTTGGTAGCTTTAATTGTCGATGTTTTGACCACGGGAAAAATGGACAAACTCCCCGCTTGCGATAAGGGAAATAACGCCAGGACGGCAAGATTTTTAACATGGTTCTCTTTGCTGCACTGTATATACTTTGTTGTGCAGTAGCTTAGCTGGCTCCATAGTCCCCTGAGGGCCCCAAAGGCCCAGGGGGGGGGGGGGAAATGTTCTAGACCGCTTATTACAACATGTTGTTTACTATCTCGTGACTGCTGAGGATATGAAGCCATTTAACCAGGCGGTGTATTGACTGCTATTCTGTGGGGAGGGTTCTGTTTATCATTCAGATATGCCCACCGAGCTGACCGCGATAGGGCATGGTGAGCCCTGATGATGATGGACAGGGTTGGCTGGTCAATTCCAACCTGCCTATTCTGGACATTTATTTGTACTAATCTACGAGTATAGGGAGTATCCTGGATCCTGGATATGAGAACGCGAGCATGTGCTCTTTTGCAGTATGCTTGGCATGATAGTCGGGGGACTAGCCACGACGAGAAGGAGGCAAGACTTTCTGTTACAAGGGCAAAAGGTCCTACGATAGACACCCTCACATAAGTGCCTGAGGATACGAAATACCCTGAGTATGCTTCCTTCACTATGGAGGAGTCATAGGCAGGTGAATGATAGTGATACTCGCATGTGCGTAGCATGTGAGTGCGATCCATCGCTTGGCACTTGGTCCTGATATGATAGTACATGAGATTCGATGTGGGTGCAGTACTATCCGTGTAAGCAATAATCTGACAGATCATTTGTTTGTTCGAACGACTATATTTACTACATGGTCACGGCCAAAGTCGTGCCGAGGCGATGATGTGGGAGACGGTGAACCGAAAGCCAGCAGCTACAACAACAACTGCTGATGCTGACTGTATGGGTTATCTTCAAAGGCTGAAGGAGCCATGTTCTCTGGGATAAATGACTCCTCAACTCCTGATATGAGACTGCAGTCAAATCAGAGGAGCACGTCCCCATACAACAGTTTGTAGTTCATCTTGTTGTCTGTCTGGAGAAGCACACGTCGAGATCATCGTACCCACCCATACCTCAAGAGACATCAAAGAAGCACGAGAAAGTTGAGGACCCTTCTGTTGGGTTGGAGATAGTGATAAGCTGAACTTGATATGGCTTGTGTCAATTCAAATTTTGCATATTGCGAGTGTTTGCCACATGATCTGACATAAAATGAATACTCAGAGTCCAATTCTCACTGATCAACCGTGCCGGGACTGCGCTCGTCAACATCTGAATCCAAATTAATCTTGATATTTGGATATCATAAAGTTCTATGCTGGCGAGCATAAATACGCCCCAAGTCTTGGAGTCTTTCGTTCTGCAGTCATCACATCAAGACCATATCATCCCCAGTATGGACGCTTCGTGTTGTCAACATGCCCAAGGAAATGGACGAGAGTGTGATTGATATAGGTAGAAGCCAGAAGTTAGATAATTCTGAGAGCGACTAGTAACAGGCAATGAAGGCTTAGCATATGTGTCGCACATGCTGATCACACGCCACGACCCTGTATAACGGAATTAGAAGGCTGTGCCAGGTCATGAATGAACGTTTAGAGACGGTTATAGTTTAGAATTCCATAAGAACCCCCCTGGTAGGATCATGTTCACACTAAGCAGCTTCATCTTTGAGAGGACTGACCGCGTCTCATACGAGGTCGGGGGTCCAAGCCTTGACTGACGACGGGCAGGAGAGAAATTGCTTACGAGATCATCTTCGACATCCTGCCAAGGTAAGGTGATGCCGTTACTTGGGGTAGTTAGTCTGCGATTTAAGTTGAATGCGCAGCGTCGTATGTTCGCCTCGTCAAATGTCCAAGCCCCTGGAATGGGCTAAGCAAGCAAACCCGCTGAGGGGTTCAACGAATAACTGCTGCAAATGCTGCCAAGCCATTGTCAGTAGCCTTCAAAGTCGAAGAATGGCATTAGTAATTGTGCTTCTTGCTTCGAGCGGTGTCTGGAAACTAGGGAGTCGCATACAATACGCCACGAAAACTTGACTGAGCAAATCACGTAGTTGAACCATGGTGAACGCCAGATGAATATCATTACAATCGTTATTAAGAATATGCTAACCAGCCATGCCAGTTTGTTAACCGCTCCGCCCTCGTCATGGACAGATAAGCACTATCCTCGAGCCTATCCTGAAGCTCTTTGAACTTTGGCGTGGGTGCTTTTCTCTCAAACAAGATATCTAATTCGAGGTAGGTCAAGTTCCTCGTCTCGGGCAATCTGATGTAACACCATATCAGACAGAAAAAGCTCGTTCCTGCATAGAGGAAACATGATGCGCCGCCAATGTTCCAAGCAGATGGGTTGAGCATCTTTGGCATGATGATGTTGTTGAATATTAAACAGAGGTTATATGTAACTCGCGCAAGAGCAACGGTCTTGACTCGTAGTCGGGTGGAAGGTATTTCGGCAACCACGACGTAACAAACGGGGCCAATGGTCATGTCGTAAATAAAAGTCATGGCGATGATCAAACCGCCCAAGGTCCAGTTCGCACCAGCGCGATCGCTCAGCACCACCCATACCACGCCGCCAGCGGTCAACAAGCAGATGGGAGCGAGCAATCCGTATATATATAGTTTTCGACGACCCACGAAGGGGAGTAGGATCCAGGCAATGATACCGCCGATGATGCCAACTCCGTAGCATGCGGTTGAGAGGTTGAAGGATATGGAGGCGCTGAAACCAGCCTGTTCGAAGAAATAAGGTGCGTAAGATGTGAGTGACCAGCCGCTGAGTGCTTGGCAGACCCAGGCGATACATGAAATCTCTGTTCGCCGACGGTTGACTCCTTTGAAGAGATCTCGATAGCTGGCTCCTCCGTAGTCGGAGTCCTTTTCCATCTTGTTGGTGTGCTTCATGAGTGAGATAGTATCCTCTATATCGGTGCTGTTCTTATTAGTAAGACGAGTCAGAGACTTTCTCGCTTCGTCCGTTCGTTCGTGGCGTATGAGCCACCCTGTTTGCCAGGTTAGTTGCGTTGTGATTAGCAGGGTGAGTTCCCTTACAAGGGCTGTCGGGCGCGAACCATACGCCGAACAACAACGGTATCGCCCACGCCCACTGAAGCGCAAAGGGGAGTCGATAAGACCATTGGGAGGTTTCATGAACGAGGGACCGGAGGATCCCGGTGCCGATGACTTGCCCGGCCAGCCAGCACATGTTGATGCTGCTGAGAACAAACGGTCTCAAGGCATTTGGCACGACTTCAGCTGAGTAAGTTGCAGCGAGAATCTCGATGACACCCCACGACAGCCCTGAGGACATTCAGTCACTTTCCGTATGAGTGTTGGTGCATAAACATACCTGACAGAGCTTGTGACGTTAATAGGACGCCGATACTGTCGGCAAAGAATGCAGGAAACACAGCGATGCACATCCAGAACAAACTGGCGAGCATCATCTTTCGGTAACCGATGAGATCCGTGATGTAACCGTGTGCCAGAAGCCCAATGATTTCACATGCAATCGCGGCGTTCTGCAGCCCCACCTGCCATGACGGCGAGATCTCGTACATCTGATCTTCAGCTGGTGTGTCCCTTGGTGGAATTGGCTCCCCATATTTCTCCCTGAATGCAGGAAACGCAAAGAGACCGGTTACAAGCGACTTGTCGTAAGCTCTGCGAATGTTTGTTCAGCTGTACAGTCGGATACGATACATGATTTGAGGACTTACTCCATGACCACAGTCAGGAAGAGCAATAATGACCATCCCACTGCCTTTGGGTACTGTCGACAGCATGAGAAGAGAGTAGCTTCCTTGTCTTCTGCGAAACCGCGATAGACTCGCCTCGTTGTTGAATCAGAGGCATGAGAACGCGGTAGCCATGGCGAATTGGTGAGGTCGTTTGGTAGAGATTCCAGCTCAGGCTCGCTACTCCTGGGCGAACCCGTCGCGAGCTCTGGCAGAGGAATGGGGCGTGCATCAGTGGGGATGGGGATAGCCTCACTGGAAGGGCCCATCCTTGAATTCGTTCTGGTGGATGGTGTTGAATTCCACCAGCGCGGTCTCATGTCGAATTACGCGGTTTTCCAAGGTGGTAAGCGAGTGAGACCATGGCTGAGATTTAGACACACAAACTCTCTCTTTTGACGTCCGGGGGTGTTATCGACGATTCCTCAGAAATTCCATGGTTGCAGTTTTGTGTTGTTGATGGAGAGAGTTTCAGTCTCCAGATCCATCCAAGAGAGAGGAGGGATTCAAAGTTGGAACGGACATTGCCTTACATTGTGGGGGCAGGCAGATCGATTGGTCAATGGAGAGCTAACTTATAAACCTGGTGACCAACAACAACGTCACTTTTGTGCTTGGGGTTCCTGCTCGGGCCGTGGGCCACCGAGTTTGGTGGATAAAGTTATTCAATGGTAATAACTAGTTTGTATAGACTACTCTGTACTGGGGGTTGGGGCGCTGAATGACTGCCTATGCCTATGGGATGGGGGACGGCTTAGAGTCTAGAGTCTCTTTTGCAGCAGAGGGCCCTGCCTGTAAGCAGGTACGTACGCGATCATGCCCAGCCAACGAGAGCTGAAGGTCACATTCTCCCATCCAAGAGAGTAGCCATGGATGATAAACACATCTTGGCTCTTCAACTCGGTAAAAAAAAAAAAAAAAACACTTGATTGACAACCCAGGCTCCCCCGTCGCGCAAAAATCTGGAGTCGGTCCGATCCCCTTACTCTACCGAGCTCGATCTGGGTTCCCCAATCGATAAATATCTAATAGAAAGTCTGGCGTGACGGCGGCAACGTTCACGTTGCCTGTAAAAGCTTAGAGCCTCAGCAGACTTCTTCTTATAAGCCTGGGGGAAATGGTGTTCCTCATGAGAAGAACAGTCAGTTCGTGTTGGGTCTGATAGTTGTAGCTAGGTAATGTGCTTCTACCAAGCAAACCACGATGCATTGATTATCACTATTAGTCTTTAGTCTGTAACAGCTGCCATGTCCCTCTCTTGTTGATGCGAGTGGTTTCCATTTGGGTTTGACTTGGTTCATCATCAAGCTTATCATGAGCAACCACGTTTTGTAGTGGTTGACTACAGCCCGCTAACGTATCACCGATCGTCATCCACCATTGAACCATGCATGCTTCTTAGTATCGATGACATCTACCACGCGAGGCGACATCAATCGACATTCTGCGTGGCTTCAAGACATTTGTGATCATTCATCATTCTCCAGAGCGATTTCGGCAACAATGGAACTCATACCAGCACTGCACAGCTTGTTTCCTTTGCGTTTCAGGCTGGCTGCAGGCGGGGTCACGTGCCAAGCAAGCTGTTGGATCCCCGGGCTTCAACGAATCACAGCCCATCAACATTTAGTGGGAGAGTGACACGGCGTTCGAGGACACAATACTCATGTTCGAGGTCTATGCGAGGCCGCGGGCCCTGCCGATCATGCTATCGCTAGCTCAGGATTTCACGGTAAGGAGCTATTCAGTGAGACCATCATCAAAACAACCACAACAACCAAAGCCGTCGTCTGAAGCGAAACCACCACAACCCACAAGATTCACGTTTGTCCCGAAATCAGAATGGGCACCAGAAAGAGAACCGATACATAATTCACAGACAGAAAGATCACGAAACCTGGAAGGGATCTTTGAGAGATTTTCAAAAGACAAGTCACCACGAAAGAGACCACCTATGTCAAAACAGAAACCAGAACCAGAACCAGAACCAGAACCAGAACCAGAGAGGAAAGCACAGGAACCATCGGAAACGCGCCTACAGCAGGACATGCCCGAGTTTGATAGACGGTTTCTGATCGCGAACTTGCAAGAGGAATACGCCAAGTACAAGGCTAGACGATCTAGCATGACCTCGAAAGAAAGACACAAGGTATGGGTCGACATGGTGGGATGGTCACTGGAGATGCCTTATTCAAGAGAGCTTTACGATAAGCCCCAGGATTTTAGGTTGGTCAGGAGGCGCAGAGCAATTGAGCTGATTCGCATGGTATTCGGCTATCAGCTAAGTCCACGCTTGAAGAAAGAGATAGCAGACAGGCTACCATACCGGCTCCGAGGCAGCAATATGAGAGACGTCAGGCTCATCTGCATTGACACCGACAAAGCCAGGAGCACGTCCCTGGGACCCAAGGGGGCCAAGTCGTTCCATATGGGTGTGGCTATTCTGGACACCAGAGACCTCCGAGACGTCATCCAAAATGGCTTCAAACTTGATAACCCATCAGATCTCGTTCGAACTTATCAGTTTGCCGTCCAAGACCGCGTGCCCAAAGTGGAACGCTTCTGTTTCGGTGACACAGAGGCCATATCTACAGAGGACTTGAAGCGCAGATTCGTCGAGTGGCAGAGAGGCAGAGATGTGATCGGCGTTGCATACTCGCTACACGGCGACCTGGTACTCTTGAAAGAATTCGACATCTTCGTCGACGCAATCTGCTGGATCGACCTGGCCCTGGCACAATACATTCCACTTCAAAACGCAATTGCACCGTCGCTGGCAGTTGTCATGAATAGGCTGAGGATCCGCTACGCAGGCAGGCTGCACGAACCGGGAAACGACGCGCATTTCGCCATGAGGACTCTTCTTGGGCTCGCAGTTCTGGATTTCTGGCGCGAGTGGACTTATTGGGGAAATGGGCTCGGTGATATCCCACGCTGGTATGACCTGGCTACAAAAATAGTCCGGGCTGATATCCCAAGACCGGAACGATGGCGCTTCATGGGTTGAGAGATGGACGTCATCGTTGCCGCTCGGCATGCCTGCTTTGGTCAATTGAGGGTAGGAGAATCCATCGGTGTGCTATAGTTCGAAAAGGCAGGATCTGAAGATCGCCTACAACAGCGAAGCCGATGCTGTCACCGCGTTGGTTATGACTGCACATCAAGACCGGCTGGGTATTGTGTCAAAGACAAGGCTCACCCACAAGCGCCAACACAAGGCTCATCAGAAGACTCACGAAGGAACGGAAGAATGAAGCTTATATTGATGAGGGATGGAAGAAGGCACAGGCGTCCATCGAGATGAGATGGTACCATGATTGCAACTTGAGCGGTGTCACTCGTCGTTGTCGCTAATGTGAGCCAGGCAATCAATACTGGCTGACGTGTATGAAGCAAGGACGTCTTTCGCTCAAGATCATTTCCCAAGACAGACTGAGACATGATCTGACGAGACCCAGAATACGGATATGGACAAAGTCAATTCTGAGCAAAACACCAGCGCAGCCGTCAACTGCAAATCACATGCCGTGGATTGCAGGTCCACAGAGACAAACAGAATCAGGCTTCCAAGTTCCAAGTTGGTTCCTCATCGTCGGGACTGGGCGTCGCATTCTCGTCCTTGTTCGATGTCGTCCGGGGGGTATGGCACCACTGAGCTGGTTCAGCAGGTTTGCCACCGACAGGAGACAAGGCCAGGCTGAGCCAAAAGCTGTCACCTTGTGTTGGCTGTTGCCGGTGTTCGGTGGGCCCCGCCTTGAACATGGTCAGATGTTTAGAGCCTGAAGAGGGAGCATGAGGCCAGGGGTTGATAGAGCTCGACAGTTGCTGAAGCCTTCATCCCGGCAAGAGCCGAGTTGCATAGGCATATTGGAATAGTAGGCATATCCGGTGTCTGTATTTGCTTGTATACTCTGATATCATTATACCGTATCATATATATGGTACAGAGCAGTAAGTGATGGAAGATAAGTTTCACAATAAGCATGTCCTCACCATTCCCCAAGTTTCCAAATCTGGAATGCCCTGGTTCCCCGGAATCGTCCGAATAGGTCAGGCAGCCCAGGGGCCGTCACCTACGATTATCACACCACCATCGACCGACTCTCGATAGGCAACTGAGAATCCTACGGCTCATGATCAACAGCGCAAAAAAAGTTGACAACAATGTAAATTAGTATAAGAGACTTGGTCCAACTCGTCGAAATGGAGTGGTTTCTCATTATCAATACAGTCAAGTCCTGTCCTCTCAACTCACTATCGTCTCAAAAAAAAAAAGTGTCTACATCTTCACTTACACTTGGACCAACACCACTTACACAATGGCCGCCATCGCTAGGCCTGCTCTCGCTAAGCCTGCCGCTTACCCCAAGTAAGTCCCCATGACTTGCAGCAACTCGTCTCCACCAATATTAGTTAGATCCTAGCAATTTGTTGTAGGGCTCTCCCTGTTGTCGTTGCTGTGGGCAGCTTCGCTCTCGTCGCTAGCTACGTGACCTCCCAGCTGGCCACCACATCAGCCAAGTTCGATCGCTCTTTTGCAAAGTACAACACTCCCGAGAGTGAAGCCAACCGAGCGAGGACCTTTGACGGTGCCATCGAGAACCCCAGGACAAGTCTGTTCAACATCCTTGGTCGACGACAGTAGACGATCACCTGTCTACAAAACTTCATCATAAAGGATCCTCGAGATCTACTTCTGCTTCTGCATACGCATATACAATTTCTTCACGTTGAGCGTTTTCTCATCACGTCTACAGCATCGCCTGGTTATAACGGGCGCAAAGACGGACATAGCATTTGGTGGTTGGATAAACTGGAGGTGGTATATACCATGGAAGTCATGTAATTTGATCATGAATAAACCAGTTAGTCATTTCACATACAAAATCGGCCATAGCAAATGAACACGATATATCAATTCTTCTTGTATTACATATAAAACTTCCCGCCAGCCAGTCTTTTGCTGAGGTTGCTTTGCCGAGGTTGCCCTCGTTTCCATAATAAAGACTGATCTAGGGTTCATCCCTCTCCTGTTCCTAGAACAAAGCTTGCTCATCCAGTTCGCTCACTATGCTATGATATATGTTCTCCATATTCCTCCTCATATTGGACATCAAATACGCAGGAGAATGGAAAATGCCACCTCTAATCCTACCCAATACGCCTTTCTTGCCCGGGTTCTATATACCGTGCCACCCATATCACTGCCACTAATAAGTGACTTGATATCTCCCTATTTTTACCCCGTTTTCATCCTGCCGGGAGTCCAGCTGAGCCGTGACCCCGTGTGGCTTGAAGATCGTCTAGATCTACTTTTCGGTCCCGCGGGTGTCAACTGGTCGTCAACGGCCTCCGAATCATCCTCTTGCTGTGACGGGCTGCTGCTCTCTCTGTTGCCAATACGGGATGTGAGCGCGCTGAGCTTGTCTTTGAGATTGCTTGCGCCGTTCTTCCTTCGTACCCCAGAATCGTGATTGCTCATGCTCGAGGCAGGTCGTTCGATGCCCGTCGGAACTCTTCTGAATCCGGGCCTGTGCTGTTGAGCGACAGGCACGGGAATGCTGCTGTGAGTGCTGGCGCTGTTTACACTGCTAGCATGGGAATTACTTGGCGTTATTCCAAAAGTCTGGCCCTGCTGGCTATACATGCTGTTACTCATACTGTGTATGCTGCTTTGTGGACTTGCGGTAGCTGGCCGCAAGAGATCCATTCCGTGATGATGCCTATCGTTGCGGTGATGATCATCGATGGGGGTTGGCGGCGTCATCATCAGGAAAGCGGGCACATTGGGGCCATGGGGAGCTTGCGGGCCATGACCTGTGCCGCCGTTGCGATGCGACCTTCGACTCTTGACACTCGAGCTTCGGCTGCGCCGTCGCATAGTAGATCCTGGTCGTACACTGCTGTGTGTGCTTCCGGCCCGAATACTTCTGGGAGGTGATCGGGAGAAGTCTACAGGAGATGAGCCATATAGACTGGAGTCGTCGCTGTCATTCAGACTGCCCGGGTAGTGTTGAGAGCCACCCGAAGAGGACGGCGCAATGAGGACTGAGCTGTTTGCCAGTACCCGTAACTTGTCTCGCTGTTCGGCGTTGGGTCGATGTTTTGAAAATTTGTTACCAATAAGTGCACCTGTATGCGAGATCAAGGCCTTCATAACCGCCTTCTTAAGAGCCAGGGCTAGATCCAGATTGGACCATGTCTTATTCTCCCACTCAATGCTGGGCATTCTGAAGACAAAGTCGTGTACATCCTCGATGTTGCGATTGTCTTTGCCACGATAGCTCAGACAAAGTACGACAGAAGGCATTTTGATGGACGAAAATGTCATGTACTGGCTGGCCCGGGTCATCATCTTAGTAAGGTCGTCTGACTGCTGCTTCTCATGGTGGTGTTTCTTTCCCAGTCCGAAGCGTGACTTCTTGTCGCCGTCCCTTGACTCGCGACCGTCCCTAGAAGAAAGGCCGGTGGAAGCACGTGCAAGCCCAACTCTTGGACCCATGTTAGATCGGAGAGACTCATGAGACGCCTTCTTGAGGATAGTCTTGGAAGTTCCAGGAGTACGGAAGAGGCGGAAAGAATGGCCTTCGTTGCCGGTATTGACACTCAAGGCCTTTCCAGCGGGCGCTTCAGTCTTGGTGTTGGATGTCAAAGTAGGTCTGAGTCGAAGCTCAAGAGAACCTGAGCCTGCTGAGAAAGACGACGACGATGATTGTCGTGTGTAGGAAGGTGTCAGACCGTTGCCATCTTCATAATCCTCGTCCTCCTCTCCATCAGCCGTCACCTGCTTCAGCATGAACGGTGAGTCATTCTTGGCGCCGGCCGACTTTTCTCCATTGATACCAGGGAAGATATACTCGAAAAGTCGCTTACCAACTTCTCGCTCTAACTGTACCTTGATGGGGAACAAGTTGACCTCGAAGCGGTCCATCACTGGAATGCCTGCTATAGCCTCCAACATGTACCAGTACACTCGTATCATCTCCTTGTGCTCACCCTCCTGAGCATGCGGCTTCTCAGGATCGATATATGGTGCAATCATCTCAGGGTATGTGGCATCCGGTAACAGGTTGAGGCCAAGGACCTTACCAACACGAATGAGGTTTACGTGAGAACCATCGGAGTTGTCTGTGCGGTCATACTCAAGATCCTTGAGCTGCAGCTCCACCAAGGGTTCATTCGAATCTTGCATGAGATGCCAAACAATGTCTCGAATAGTAATGTTCCACTTGAGCAGACCAGTGCTATCATCCGAATTGACATCATACTTTCTCTGTGAAGAGGTAATGGCCTTCATCATGAAGAACAATTCGTCCTCACAGGCTGCCAGATCCTTCTCGAGTTGCATTCTGTCTTGCCAACCCTTCTTGTCGAGATGTTTTGCATAGATCTGGAAATGGTCCTTGATCTCTTCCATCTGCCTGATGCGTTGTTGCAGCTTCTGAACCATAGCTGGAGCACCACTCAAGTCGCTGAAGTCCGAGGCGAGGATGATCTTTTCCAAGCGCTCACTACGCGTCTTCTCCGTGGGTTCGTTGTACATAAGGAGGTCAAGGACAATGACATAGAGTGCATAGTACTGCGATGAGTTGCAGAGAGCTCTTGCGGTCGGGAACTCGACCCAAAGATTGTCCATGCGGTTCTCCGTGTTGACTTGAGAAGCGTTTTCGTTTCCGTCCGTGTTCACCTCATCGTTGTACTTCAGGCGCAAGGTATTGAACTTATCGTACCGAACCATGGCCGAAGTTTTCTGGACGACGCGCTTGAAACCGAAAGGATCCGCCTGGAAGTCAAAAACAACCTCGATGGGAACCCATGGAGGCCAAGCAGAGCCGCTTGGTACACCATATTTGCTTCCAACATACATCGACACAAGGCTGGCTTGGAACCACTTGCGATGTGTGACAAAGAATTGGACGCTATCCATATTGACCAAGAATCGGCGCTGAACGAGACCGCTGACATTGTCAGAGATTCTCTCCTTCTCCATGACTTCCATAACCTTCAGCTCCATACCCTTAGCAGTTGCCAACACCACATTCTTTTTGTTCTTGTCGCTCTGTAGTTGAATCTGCGGAGCAATGATTCGAATATGATAGCTACTTTGGGCAGTAAATTCTTCGGCAATTCCAGTCACCAGATCCTCGATCGATCCCTCAACAACACCCTCGGCGTTAGTGCCCCATGTAGCCGACGTAAACTTGCGACCGTCATTGAGAATGCGCTTAATGCGCTCTTCGATATCCAGAGGTGTTTCGTCATCATGAACGCTAGATGCGAGAGAACTCCTTCTGCCACCTTGTCGACTGTGTGTTGATTTGGCCTTGCCTGGCTTGTTGTTTGACTTGGCTTTGTTTTGCTCTTCAACAATATCAAGGATAAACTTGATAGCGGGCCGCGAAAGGTAGTAGGTGAAACCACGTCTTTGGCTGTTCTGGTGAAGGTATCGAAGCACGATATTTCGCAGGGTGTTATTCCACTTGAGTTGCAGGTTGTGGATAACGAAGCGATTGTTGAACTCGCTTTCAAACTCGCTAGTAGCTGGGATTTCCATGGTCTCATCCTGAAAAGGAATGGAGGACTCGCCTGATTGCTTGCGGCCATCGTTGCTGCTCCTGTTGGTGCTTGACGGAGCACGAATCCTGGCCTGGTTTAGCATTGATTCAAGGAACTCCTTCTTTTCTTGCAGCACGTCGGTATGTTTCTGGAAAGCCTTGAATTCTTCCACAGCAACTCGGTCTTTTGCGTCACATTTGATGACCGTCAACTCTGCCTCGCCCATCTCACGATCATGAGATTCCATTTGCTTGGCCAGCTGGTCAAGGCGATCCTTGATAAGCTGGCCCTGGATTCGACGGGGATCGTCATCGTGCCTCATCACACAGAAATGTGTGGGTTCGCTTCCAAAAGGACTAGTTCGTGTTGGGTCTCCAGCGATAACACCACCTATATCTGTTTGTCGGAAATATGTCAGGCGAGGGGCGTATGCCAGGGGTAAGATCTTGGTGTCAGGATGAGGCTCCGTGGGTGTTATCCAGTCAAGCTCGACAAAATCATCCATATCAATCCAACTGAAGTCATTGTCCGGAATAGTAAACCGCGACAAGTCAGGCTTCTCGTCAGATTCGCTCATCAATGTTGCTATAGATCCTTTCTTGATAGCCTCTGTGGTTATTCCCTTCAAGCTTGCTGACACTGCTCGGACATCGGCGCTAACGAGGTCAAGCTGAGCAGCATGAATCTTAATACCTGATGTTTTACTGGTGTCGTCACCATGCTTGCCTTTGCCAAGGGTATTAAATTCTTCTCGGCGTTGATGAAGGTCAAGTGAAAAGCTGTCAAATCGCACCTTCAAGCCGGTTGCAGAGACTGCATTCTCAGAATGATCTTCGACATCCTTGTGCTTGTAGATGTGACTGAGGAAAAGTGGCGCGAGCAAAATGTTGTACTTAACAGTTGCAAGATGTCGACCAAATTTCTTGCTGTTCTTCTCACGGCCAGGGAAGAGACTACCTTGACGAATTGGCAATGACAGCGGCTGCCCAAATAAGCCCCACCAGCTGAAGAAGTGGGTGAAGAAACGGGGGGTGAGATGGATCGTGTTGTAGCTTCGAGAGGGCTCTGGGTTATCTGACAGCCAATCACGATCAGCCGGTGCATGGATCGCAATAGAGAGATGGATGTGTCTGCTTCGGAAGCCACGCATTGCATCGTATGGAAGACCGTTCGGATCAGGTTTAGCGAAGTGCGGATTTTTGAGGACGATGTCGTAGTGAGGGCGAAACTCAAAGCTTCGCTGGCCGTCCTCAATAGCACGTTCGAAGATGAGGCCAGCCATGACCTTGACCTTGCCTGACAGCTTCATCACAACCTTCTTAAAGCTCGCCTCGGATTTGTAGTTGTCTTCAGGCAGGTAACCTTCGGCATCGTAAAGTCGCCGGGCCTGGTCTCGAACTTCATGGCTATAGTCAGGCACCGCGAGGATGTACTCGCCACTTTCGACTGAGATGAATCGCTTGGGGTCATCGTCGGCGTTTATGTTCCATCTGATGTCATTTCGCCAGCACATGAGGAAACCGGCTCCATTGTCAGTCATTGCATATGGATCGCGGGTACCCTTGAGAGCCAAATGAACATCTCCATCCCCCTTCCAATACATGTGTATCCTGGAGTGGAAGTTAAGTCGCAGTTTGTCCCAGAAACCGACACGTTCTGATAGATCGAATTGAGGTTTGGTAAACGATTCAATGACCATCATCATGTCCTGAATGGCAGGCTGGTAACAAGGACCCCAAGTGATCCTCGTAGGAAGAGCACTATTGACGTCCATGTAGACATCCGAGTAAGACTTGACAGGCCCTATTGTACGCCTGACTTCAATGGCAAAACTGCCTTCATTTGAAGAACCTGGGAGCGAGCTCCTTGGTGGGACAACGTTGACTCGAACCCTCCGCGTCGACTCAGCACCCCTGAACTCCTCGGCGACGACGAAATTTGCCTTCACTGACACAGCTTGTATTTTCGCAGATTGTCCGTATTTCATCGGTGGAATATGCACCAAAGGCAATGGGTAATCTCGCAGCGTCACCTTAGCCTCGCCCATGGCAATACTGAGATGCATTGGCACCAGTAAACTATACTGCATATCCTTTGGCATCCCTTTGCCAATCTTATGAAGGAAATCAGGAAGGTCTTTCATAGGGAATGTCGGCTTGTCAATCATAAAGTGCAAGTCGCTGATGACGGCGGCCATAAGCGCTGGTCTTGGGGGCACCTCTAGTAGATTTTCGGAGTCTTCCATGTCTTCGGGGATCTGGTTGGCACCCCAGAACTGACCGCGAGACTCTTTCATGCTGTCTTGAGACATTTGGTAAGCACGGTCAATCCGCTTCTTCCAGCTCTGGGCATTGAACATGTCCAGATGGCTTCGAGCATAGTGTTCAGTAACCTTTGAAACACCGTTGACACGGAGAGATTCGATGTTGGGATTGTATCGTGGAATTCTTCCATGTTGGGAGTTTGGCCGTGCATCTCTTCCTTCTTCGAAAGCGTCCACACTTCGACTTCTGCTGCTTGGCCTATCGCCCATTTCAGGCCGTCCTCTGGTGAAGGTTGATCGAGATCGGAATTTGCTGCTGCCTCTTCTTATCTCCTCTTCGCGAACTCTCTTAAGTTTGACTTTGAAAGCATTTTCTCGGGCAAGTCGCTGTGTTTGTTCAATGAGGCCAGTGCGGTAAATCATGCCTAATTTCCACTCAAATCCGCCATCTTCGAGCTCGAATAAAAAGTTTCGTGTGCGTACTGACACTTTGGGGACCGACTTTGGTCCTTCTGGCTTCTTCTCGAGGATGTACTCATTGGTACCCGTCTTGAAGCGATGGTGGAGCTGTTGAACTGCTTTGATCACATTGATGAAGTTGTCACTCACACGGCTGACGATAACCTCGTGTGGGACAGCAATACGAACAGCCTCGGTCACGATGTCCACCATTTTCTCGTCAACAACACCTCCATAAGCTGTCTTTCGACGAGACTCTCGGAAATCGAGACGTCCTGACTTGACGCTGACCAATCTCGCCCAAACGTTGCGCATGCGAGGTGGTTCTGTATAGAGTCGCACAAGTTTTGCTGCGATGTAGGGCGTAGACCATCTCTGGCGGCCTAATTCTAACCCATACATATGTAGCATCATGGCTGGATCATGGGGCATGTCGGCCTTCAACTGTACGAGCGCTGCCTTGAAATCGAGAGTAACCAATTCCGGTGTAATAGTGGAAGAGCCAGGGTCAAAATCGGGAGTTCCTGGCGGCGCCAGCCGGTTGGCGGTAGGAATGATATCAACATAGCTTCCATGTTGCTTCGTTCGCGGAATGTCACGCCCGCTTTGCATGAAAGCTTTGCACAATGTCACGACAGCAACCCCAATGGCGTAATGCCGGTAGAGAGAGTACTTAGCACGTATCGAACGGACACCAACTTGTATGTTAAAAGTTGGACCACTGGCATCACTTGCCGCGCTGAGAGAAAGCTCAAGTCTTGGTACACTGAGGAAGGGTTCGGGCTCGAGTGTATCAACGGCATCCATGATCTGTGCCTCGATTCCACTGGCAAAGAGTGTAAGCTTTCGCCCATCGCCAGTGTTCTGCGGTTTCTTTTTGGGCCGTGGGGAACTGGAAGGAGGAGTCCATTCCGAGTCGGACTGGCTGATAGAACGACTGTTGGCACGTCTTCTGGAAGCCCGGCGTTGAAGTCCGTCAAGTCGATGGGCACGGTATTCAGTTGAGACAGTGTCCCAATGGAGGAATATTCCACGAGTATCATCTGAGATCTCCTCATCAATGCCAGCGATCTCCACGTTGAAGTCTGAAGCGTCAAACTGCGCTCTTAATAGCCAGTTGGGCATGGATCGTAAGAAGTTCTGGCCACCCCTGGATCGCGAAACCGTGCCCTTTTCTGGCTCCACATCAATGCGCAACTCCTGAACTATTTGACGAAGCCCATCGATGATTTCAGGTCTAACCATACTGATCGAGGCAGACTGAAAGTTACCAGATACATCAACGTAAACATCTGGCCGAGCGCCTAAGTGTAGTTTCATATCGAGTGACTCTGTGGTAATCAAGTTAAACCGCTCACCATTATTGGTCTGGTAGTAAAGGTCGTGCGATTGAAGTCTGAGGGAGCCATCAAGGGAATAATGCATATCTGCCATAAGGCTATGTGAAGACTCCACGTCGAGTGATATCGAGGAGATCGAGGAAATTATGAGGTCGAAATCGTCTGGATCCTCAGCTTTTTGCAAAGGCTGTAGCTTTATACGAACTACAGGTTCGTGCATAGAGAACTTGTAATTCGCTTTGGGCAGCAGGCGCGAGATCAGATGGTGGTTATCATTCTGCGCTCTTGGTGCTCTAGGTTTTAACTTGAATAAGGCAATGAGGAGCGGCAGATGGTGAGGGTCCAGGTCTACCGAAGGCGACGTAACGACAGAGTTAGCAAACATGATGTTGGCGTTTCTCTCGTCCACAGTACTGGCTCGCAGAACTTCCACGGTCTTGGAGAGTAGCGTGGTCTTGATCGTCGTCGTGGCCATCGGAACGTAGAGAAGGCGTTCAGGTTGGCCGTGTCCATCGTCCAAGCCCACAGAAATAGACAGAGCAGCAGCCAATGCCTCGTGCGCAATGGCCTCAGCGGGGAAATACATCCTGTGTGCTGGCGACTTGGAGTCTAATTTGTGAAGATCTATTCCAACCTCTTTCATAGCTGCGTTCAGCTGGATTGGGGTAGATCCAGGCTTGATAGACTGGACCTTCTTGCTCATGCCCAGAAAGCTCACAGCAAACTGGATTTCCTTGATGCCGCGTAGGATAGAGCCGAAAAACTCTTTGGAATCAGAAACCGTCCTCATCAAGTCCTCATTCGTTATTCCAGGATCATCGATTTCCTGTGCTACCCTGCCCAAGAAAATATCCACGGGCTCCTCCTCTACCCCAGGAGTTTTGACCTCAGCTCTCCTTTGCTTGAGTCGACTCATGCACGTTTGCAGATCATCGAATGGAATATGTAGTCGACCCATCTTGATAGCCACGGCAGCTTCGCGCAAGCCATCCATAGACTTGTATAGATGTCCATGAACGTTGATAAACAGCTGGTCCAGAACTTCCATGGATTCACTTCCATCAGCTGTGAACAACACGCTGCGCAACGAGACAGTCCATTCCGCTTGTTGGTTCTTACCATGGCGATCAGCTAGACGGGCGAAAAAGCGTACGCGATCGACCATCTTTCGGCGCGTATCGACCGCGAGAGTGAAGCTTCCGACCTGGACATTGCCCACATCAACGATATTCACTGCTGAGTTTGTCGCGACAACGTCAACCAGCTTGAGCCAACTGATATTCCTGTGCAACCGCTTGATCTTTTCTTTGATATTCGTAAGTTTCTTCCATGTTTCGCTTCGGACAATCGTGCTCGTAGCTCGTCGCGGTAGCTGTGGCAGTTGCCGGGCAGTAGTTTTGGCGTCCGGTTTTTTATCCTTCGACGTTTCGGCATCGCTGCCCTCGGGGTCTACGTCGACCTGCTTGTTTCCTTCCAGTTCGTTGATCTCCAATGTTACGACGAGCTCGCTCAGAACAATACTGAGCCATGTTGGCTGGGCAAAGGTTGGTCGATGAACGTGGAGCCCCAGGCCCCTAATCTCTATCCTACATCCATCTCGAGGCGTATATGCTAGTCGGCGCAAGGAAAAGTAGCCAATTCTCTGAATAGAGATACCGGTAATAATTCGAAAGACGGCTAGAAGGACGAAGGACGACAGATATAGGAGGACTAGACAGCCAAAGACGAAGGTCGGGTTGAGGAGAGCCATGTTGCGAAGGCTCCCACGAGCCTCTCCCACCAAGTCAACTGCGAGAAGACATTGCATTAGCTACGAGCGGTGTAAGGTGGCGTGGTGTCGCAACTTACGTTTCCTGCTTGTGGAAGAGATATCATGCCTTCACTTCATACGCAACCAATTGATAGGGGGCCTATGCCATCGCCGCAGGCTTTTGTCAAATTAGTTTTTGTTATTGCCGGATTTTGAGTTCCTTGATGGTAGTCCCTTTGAGGCTTAACCGAACGGCAACGCGCAAGAGGATGCGCTGTGAGTAGAAGGCTGAAAGGTTTAAGTATATATCCTCGCGTCCGGAGCAGGTATGGTTGGCGGACAGCAGCGCGGAAAGTAAATTCAAACTTTCAAAGCTGACTTATGTATTTATCGGGATCGACGGAAAGTATATCGAAACGCGATGCTCTAAGGGGATTCGGGGGAGATTTGTGACGTCAAGGGGTCCAGATCCACGAGGAATGTAGTAGATTGTTAGGAAAAGGAGTGTTACTCTGCCGTAGGAGTACAAGGCAGAGACGGATGCGAGAAACGGCGATTCCCTTGAAATCGCAACTTTTGGCGGGGGATATGCAAAGCTATTAGGTTAAGTAAGGTAATAATAAGGTAGGTTGTGAAAGGAAAGGAACGGCTATGGTCCGAGATACGTAGCGCTGAAGATGGACGGATATTGGATGGCGATGGACAGGATTGGTCGCTTAGACTCTTGCGTCCGTTTTTGGACGAACTGCTTACAGCCCACGAAGCGATAACGAGTACGTACTGCTACCGGCTACTGCAAGCTTGGATCGATTCGAGAAGGCCTCCACTCGGAGGACTCCAAGCTGAAGCCACGAGCCTCACTTCGTTAGATCAGTTAGGGCAGAAGCACGGGCCTAGCTCATTAGCAGGGAACAAACGACGACGTCTGCTAGTAGCTACATATAGTACATATTAATTAAGACATTTTATTTGTTGATGATCACCTGTTACGACTGTCGACATTAAAAGGAGACATTGCTTGATTACCAACTTTCGTGAGACATTAAATGCATTCATCTCCCTTTGCGGCACCGGGCAATGCACCGTGCTAAGGATCTCCATACCAGCCTTATCAACCACCGTCAGAGCCGATCTTCCGTTTGAACCGCGTGTACTCTCCTGTACCACATACGAGCGTTAGAATTTTCCCGTGCCTTATCGACAAATCACGACAGTGCTTTCTTTTGTCATTGGTTACCCATTCTTCCAGTCAAAGTGCGGGGAATGCATGTCTCGTCGTCGAGTTCCGTGGAGGATCGGACATTCATCCCCTTCAGCGTTTTGTAATTGTTTTTGTTCAAGTTTCTCTTAAATATACGCAATAAAATCCTCTTATGTGATTAATCGCACAAGTCATTTTGCAGCACTGACATACTCGCTTACAGCAAAGTTTCGAGTCTATCTGCAACGTTCCTTTAGTCGATTCGAACTCGGACGCGCTATCAAACATGCACCATCAAACATGAACCTCGACAGTCAGGTACAAGAACAACGTCTGACGCTACCGAGTCACACATACTGACTGTCGCTCCGTTGTTCCCCAGGGGAATTGTTGTTTCGTTTACCACAAATTTCGACACAGTTCCTTCGAGCTGCGTCATTCTTGCTTCATTTTGCCGTGGCAGTGATCCAAGTCGTAATACAGTGGCGTGTCATGGCAGAGTCGTATCATCCCTCCCTAACAATACTCGTTACGAGGTTGCATTGAACAGTGAAAGTTGCTGTGTTGTGCGTTGTCAGTCGGAGAGAGTCAAGACCAGTGAAGGATACAAACACGCGAAACTCTTTGTTTGCTCCAGCTTCTCTACATTAAATGTCTGGCGTGTCAAGGCTCTGAGACAGCAGAAATTCCACTGATGTTTGGTCAGTCCATGGTTTCATTCAACAATTATCCGCATACCTTGTCAGGGAAGCCGATCAGGATGCTCTGCATCTTGCTAGTAGATTGCATGCTCTTTCAGCCCAGCGTGCAGAGCATAGTAAGAGTTCAACGGGTCATGACAAAATCTGAGAGAACTGAATCAACTTGAAACATGAGTAATATTATATTGACGAGCCTCTCAGTTCTTCATCTTCGGCCTGCTTTTTTAATTCAGCGATGCGATCATCAATGAGTGCAATATCAGCGTCTATCCTCAGCATCTTTTCTGACATCATATCCCTATACTCCTGATCCGTAAGCTTCTTAAGGGGAGATAATCGGCTCCAGAACAATTCTTTCTCGTCGTGATCTTTTGGCTTGCGAGTTGTCATCCGGTTCGCAACCATTTGGCCACCGGCTCCCACTGTTGCGAAGACGAGCATCGCGGGAAGAATGATTTTTGGCCCTCCTGGTCACAGGGTCAGTAGGTATAGAGCGCCAACAGTGTGGTATGACTTACTTATCAAGCCACCCACCGAACCAGCTGCTGTGCCAGCTATTGCGCTGGCAATTGTCTTGTCGCCATTTTTGAGTGTTTCTTCACCGCCCCATGCCTTTACGACAATACTCCTGGTGACTTAAGAGATCAGTCCGCTGGCCGGTACATATTAGTGAATGGACTTACACCAGAAGCTTGTTCCCAATGTAAACCATTGAAACCCAGAAGCCGTTCCCCAAATTATCGGATTTGCCTCTTGGAAGATTGAACCTCCGACACCTGCCAAAACACCTGCAGTCCCTGTTTGATTGTCAATATGGGGTGTGCGAGGACACATGAAGCAGCTTACCGGCGTAACCACCGAATTTCAATGGAGGTACCACGAGGTCAACAACCTCGGGAGAAAACAAACCACGAGAGGACTGCCGTTGGCGTACAGACACCATTTGAGGCTCTTGATTTTTATCGTTGGCCATGATGGATGTGTATGAGGATGGATCTGAAGGAGGTGGACGAGGATAAGAAGAGAATGAATGCTAGGTACTTCAAGTGACTGATATCATTACAACATTGGAAGGAAAAACAATAATGTTACATGGCTCGCTTCGCCGGCCGTCTGTTAAACTTGATAGTGAGGTTGATGAGGCTCTCGCTGCATCTAAATCTCAAGTTTTCCTAAGCAGGCAAAGGCCAATCGTAGAGAGCCACTATAAAGTTGGGGGATGAAAACCCGTGACATGACATGGGCTGTGGGCCAACTGGGCGGGCTTGAATCGGCACACACCAAAAATGTCTGTAACTTTTTGGGGGGGTTTTGGCTCGTGAAAGGCTAGGCATAGTTGAGATGAGTATGTAGTAATGTGTCAACATGCACTGAATTGTCAAGTTTTGATACAGTAATGAGGCAGATGGCAGTGAATTAACGGATATTTATCATTGAAACTTGACTGCCATGTGTGGATCATGAGTTGTCTTGATCTTTATCACAGCATATAATGGACCACTGAAAGACCTGACAATTTCTGGATTCCGTTGGCTTAATACACCTGGCTGAAATCTCATAAGCTCCAGGCTGTTGAACAGAATCAACTGCTTGAACCTCAAAGTGTAACTACAGTTTCTGGGTCTTTTAGGGGGTCTTGTTACTGGTGCTTCTGAGGAGATGCAAGCGAGACATCAATCGAGAGGAGGGGTTAATTGATGGGTCCGCACTAGAAAGGGCTAGCGCCCACTTCAGACCAGGACTGGCAAAATTAAGGCAATCCTCAACTGGCGCCTCCATCATCATTTTTTCCCATACCCCGAGCAAATTTCAACTCGTCAACCCCAGACACGGCAACGTTAGTCGGGGCACATCAACACTCTGCAACGCAAGTTTCTTGACAGAAATAATCGACATTCCGGTCTTCGGTTCTTCCATTCCCGGCTACGCAGCGATCCGATCTCGTTCTCCTCTCTGAAGCGAAAGCTGAAACCCCGGTCGGCTTCGCCCTTTGCATTCGTGCGCGCATCGGTCCTAGAATCGTTGCGCGTGTTCGCCTAACCGCAATCATGGGTGAGCACCCCTCTATGACAGTTCAGCATGTCCTCTAAGCAAATGCTAACCTCTCGCCAGCTCCCAAGAAGAAGGAACAGCAGAAGATGTCCCTTGGGGACTTTCTGGCTGACAGTATGTCCCGCCCCCCGCCTGTGCACCCCGCCGCACAGCGGACTTGGCTGCGATGCCCCTCGTTGACCCCATACTGACGACTTGGACTTGTAGGTTTTGGTGGAGGCTCATCTTGGGCTGATGAGGTAGAGGAAACCTCTTACGGTAAGCACTTTCACCTTGACTTCAAAAATCTATACATGTGTCTCATTGCTAACTCATTTCCAGTCACTGGTATGTCCCGTCGCTTTCACACGATACCTTCGACCCATGGTGGACTGACCATTTTCAGGCACTCAGGCTCTGCCCCCTTCCGACCGCCCTCGGTACAACAACAACGCTGCTTCCAGCTGGCAGGACCGGGGTATGTGTTGATGTCGCTGTTATTTTGGCTGTCAAAACTAACTGGCGCAGGTTTCTCCGTTCGCGAAGCTGCCCCTCAAACCCTCCCCGACAAGCCTCCTTATACCGCTCACTTGGGCAACCTTTCCTACGATGTTACCAACGACGCCGTAGGTGAATATCTCGCCGACTGTGGTGTCGTCAACGTCCGCCTTATCGAGGACCGTGAGCTGCAGCGCCCCAAGGGTTTCGGTTATGTCGAATTCGAGACTCTGGATGGCCTCAAAAAGGCTCTTACCTTTGACGGCGAGAACTTCAACGGACGAATGATCAAGATCAAGGTCGCCGATCCTCGTAAGTTTGTATCTATCCCTGAAAACCTATCTTCATCTAACCTTTAATTACAGCTCGTGGCGGTGATCCTGGCCGAGGTGACTCTATCCGTGAGATGGGTAACTGGGACCGCAAGGGACCTCTACCCGATGCCCCTTCAAGGGGCGGTGCTCGTGACTTCGGTGACCGTGAGCGTCGACCTCGTGATCCTGCTTTCGAGTCTCGTCCCCAACGTGAGTTCACTTGGGAGCGACACGGACCCCTGGCTCCTCTCTCTCCTCAAGAGGATTCAGGATCCCGAGATGGCAGCCGCCCCCGTGCTTCTCCCGATGTGCTTGGTGACCGTAGTGAGTCTTACCGAGGAAACCACCGGGACTCTCCTGCTTGGGGCGAGGCTCGCGAGGGTGGTTCTCGTCCTCGTCCCGAACGCCCTGAGCGACCTGAGCGAACTGCTACTGCTGCTGAGAAGGACATGCAGTGGCGCGAGAGAATGCGCCCCGATGCTGCTAAGGCTGCCTCCCCCGACGGTAGCGCACCCCCATCTCCCGCTCTTTCTAACGCCGCACCTGCTCAGGGTGGTCGCCCTCGCTTGAACCTCCAGAAGCGAACCGTTTCCGAGGCCCCTGATGCTTCATCAACATCTCAAGGCTCTGATGCTAAGGCCAGCCCCTTCGGCGCCGCTCGTCCTATCGATACCGCAGCAAGGGAGAAGGAGATTGAGGTCAAGCGCCTGCAGGCTATCCAGGAGAAGAAGGAGGCCGATGAGAAGGTCAAGGAGGAACGAAAACTGACGAAGGAGGCCGCTGCCAAAGCTGAAGCTGAGGCGGCTGAGAAGGCTGAAGTCGCCGAAGCCAAGCAAGCCGCTGAAGCTGCCGAGGCTAAGGAGACCTCTGAGGCAGACCCTGAGGCAACAGAACCCAAGGCTGAAGCTGCCAAGGGCGCCAACCGCGAGCAGAAGGTTCCTATCCGAAACCGCGAGCCCCGAGAGGGTGCTCCCAAGTCAAGAGCAACCGAAGCCTCGAGCTGGCGCTCTGCCTCAAACGAGCAACGAGGACCCCGTGGAGGGGCTGGACCTCGAGGTGGTCGTGGTGGCCGTGGCGGCATTCGGGAGGCACGGGCTGGACCTCTCCGCTCCAACGGATCGGCTGCTCAACAACCCGCGTCTACTGATGCCGAGCCTGCTACGCCTACAGCTGACGACGACGGTTGGACTACAGTGCCCAACAAGAAAGGTCGCCAGGGACGTGCGATGGCACCCTAGAATGTGTACCAATCGCCTCGTTTCTCTATGGTTTGACGACTGAGAATGCCTGTTTACAAGATGCGAGTCACCTAGCTCGTAATTAAGAGTAGTGATCATCTTGGACTTTGCTATTTTCCCGTAAATGACACCCATCTTACACTCGATTGCAAGCGATGGTTTTCGAAGCTGGTTCTAAACAAAGGCTGGCTCGAAACTTGCTGCCTGCTCTTCTCGTTATCCTCGACAATCTAGTATCGCAGGTTGCTCAGGGCATGGAATTGAAATCTCTCCGCCGGTTCTAATCGACCACGGCATCCTGTTTCCCTCGTCTGACCGCCACACGTTGGACTCACTCATGATCAACCTCGACACCCGCCTTCACTCGCTCAGGGGGGCTTGGAGAGGGCATTTTTGAGCATTTGACCTTTGGCGTTTCGAGACAAAAGCAAAAGAATGGCGGCGAATGGATGGATGAATGGACTGAAACGTGGCATGCATTTGAATGATCACAGCTCTGTTTTATTATCTCTTTATGTTTCCCTTTTGTCCTTTTTTTTTTTTTTTCTTGACTCTTTTTGATTTCCCCCAAAGACGTCTAGGCCGCGTGTTGACTTCCTTGATTGATGAATATGAATGAGGGAGAGGGTGAAAAGCAGGAGAGGGACTGAAAAAGTTTACTTGCTTTGGCTTAACCAACACTCAGGCAAGGCTACTACTATAGGCAGTTCGTTTTCTCTAGACTCGGCAAAGATGATGAGACGTCGACTCTTACGAAATGAACTCGGATCTGTATGCTAGGCGGTTCATGGGATCAAGATCAATGAAATGTCCTGTCATTTATTTATCTCTGATCGGTGTAGTGTGGTGCGGTGTCTTTTGTGTGTCTTTCCTGGTTTCTTAATGAGGTCTCGGTGTTTGTTCTCGATGCCTTTAGAAGGGATGAGGACTCTGTGTGTGTGTGTGTGACTATAGACGATTAATGAGCAGATGAAGTCTCCTCTCATGCTGATCCGTTTCATTACCACTGACGATCCTTGTTGCTGACCACTTTGGCTTGTTTGCTTGCCTTGTTCTCCTCTTTCCACAGCCTGAAGCCTTCGAGTACGTTCCTCTTGACTCCCTCGCTCACGAACTCCAACTTCTTACCATCCTTGAACTTATTCTGCATCGCTTCTTCCTCTGTTACCCACGCAAACTCGACATGTTCATTCTCATCAATCTTGACTTCATCACAGCTCTCCACCTCGACCCAGACTGTCAACTTTCCCCAGACTCCATCATGTGCACGAAACACGAGCATGTCATACAGAACCTCCAAGTCCTTCTCTAGAGGATCGTCAGGCATCGGCTCTGTGATGCGTGCAATCCCTACCACGGCTTTTACGGCCTTTGCGCGTAGTCCGGCTTCTTCCCAGAGTTCACGCACTGCTGCGGCAACAAGGCCATGGTCTGAGTCATCGACACAACCACCGGGGACTTCCCATAGCAGAGGCCAAGAGTCGTGAGCTGCGCGGCGGAGAAGAAGGACTTGACCTCGGGGATTGGTGACTAGGGCGCCAGCTATGAGGTGCTCAATCGGCGGGTGGGCAGCTCGGAAGACATCTGGAGTAGAGGCGAAGGCCTCGAGAGATGCGGGTTGTGTATAGGATAGTGGTGGTGAAGGTGAGGTTGGCATTATGAGGGTTGGTGATGTATCTTTATCTTGTTCTAGTTGTAGTATTTATAATCTTGACCTGGTCCAGGCTGCGAGTTGAAGATGATTGGTTGGGAAAGAAATACCGCGCATACATAAATTGTTAAGCACTGGGAACTAAGGACGAGTAGAGCATGTGATGGTAAAGCAATTCTGCGTAGAAAGAATATAGAGAGGATTGGCTCTCGGGCACTTTGTATTATCCAAAGTGACTTGTCTGCAGTTGGGTCTCTAGTGTTAAATGTGAGTCAACCTCGTCTTACAGCTGACACTTGTGAGACAACCCAGCATCTGACTACCAAGGCTACTGCATATCAATGCATATATCACATTCTCGGTCAAGATTTACATGCGGCCATCATATCTCTTTGTAGCACTGCAATGTATTGCAGAGCCTGACAAGCCCCTTTTACCTGTATCCTTTCTCAGTACGTATAGTCCTATTCCCTGTGATATACCCAAATTGTACTCTATGTATCAACGCCTCTCATCTCTCAAGAGCCTTGTCGTTCAAACGCCAACCCAGACATGTATCAGTCAGTCAATGGTATCGTACAGAACATCCAACCGCTTCGCTTATTGGAAAAATGCTTGCGTGCTAACCCGAACCTCAAAAGCATAGAAACGAACCACCGCTACCTCACTTAGGCACCTACGACATTTTGGCGCCCATCTCTTCCATGCCGTGCTCGTCCCACTCGTCATCACCTCCGAGTTTTCTGCCTATCCAGACACCAATGGCTGTTATGAGGCTGCCTACTAGGAACCAGCCCTCAAACCAACCATCCACAAATGCGGGACTCAAGGCACCTCGCAACACGCTCCCAACCGCCGAGCCCAAGGCAGACGGCAATTGACTGCGCAGGAGAAGTGAAGCAGAGATGACATAGGTCGCAGCAATCTGTCCGACGACCAGCGCTAGATTCGCTTGCGCTTGACGGAGCAGCCCTGGGGTCCATTTAGCAAACAGGTGGAACGTCTGGACCACACTGTTGGCGCTGGCGAGGAGAATGACACCACTGAGAGCAAAGCTGATAAGGCGTGCCCATGCAAGTTGATCCAACTTAGGATCCCAGTGACGCGCAAGAATACTAAGAAAGCGGTTAATGGGATCCGTGTTGGCGAAACTAGATGTGGGTGAATATGCTCGGCGAACAGTTGTGATTGTAGTTGCGCCAATGCGATACACACAGTACAGGCTGAAGAGTTGCGACGGAATGAGAAGAATACGTCCAATGGATGTTGAAGCGCGAACTGTGGCAGCCCGCTGGCTCTTGAGGAGAGAAACTCCCGAAGCCAGGTTGGCTTCCATCGTCTCGAGACCAGCAATTTCCAGGCGCAGCGATCGCATCTCTGCCTCATCGCCAGTTGGACCGCGTAGAGAACCCATGACTTTGCCAACAAGGCCACTACCCTTGGCAGAGGCGCCGATCCGAGGACCAGACGTCTTGCGTTCGAGATATTGCAAGCGATGACGCTTGGTGAGAAGCATTTCGTTGGCAGTATCCAGCCCAGCTTGCTTTCTCGCCACGTCAGCATCTGAAACAGGTCGTTTGCGACGGGTTGTAAGATCCATGAATGCCTGCCACGGTGAGGAAACAGCAGCGAAACCAGACAGCAGAGCCATAAGTGAAATACCAACGACACCAATACGTTCCAGGCATCCGCGCGTCAACATCTCGGACAGGCTTCCACTCGCAATGCTCGTCCTGCGCATCGCTCCCTCGGGAACAGCCTGGCCAACGGACCAGAAGGCGAACAACCATCCCACAAACAGAGAAATCTGTAATCCCCAAGCGACTCGAGGAAGTTTTCCCTTGGCAGTCCTCTGAAAACTCCATCCAGCACTCGATACAACCGATCGACACTCCAGCCAAGGTACCAGCACGACCAGCAAGAACAGCAAGCTTGGCACCGTTATTCTCAAAGCCAAATTCCTCGAGTCGGCGTTAACAACCTCGATGATTTCGTCCATGATCAGCGTGCCCAACGTAGCGGCCAATCCCACAGTAAGACCAAACGCCCAGGCTGCGCCGCGCCGTCTCCAGCTCTTGGCACCATGTTCAGCGTGGACTTGTCGCAGACACGCTGGTGCATGTGTAGGTAGAACGTGATCTTCGCCGTCGCGAGAATCGGCGTCGCTGCTCAGGCGGGGAAAGACATTTCGAACGACGAGGACTGATGTCGAGATGCAGATGAGGAGGAATGGGAGGGCGGCGATGGACGAAGAGAGTGTGACAGGGCGGGGTTGGATTTCGCAAGCGTCTTCGCCGCAGCGAGTCATGGGCCACATTCTTTGCGAGAATTTAAATCCAAATTCAAATTTGTATTGTTATCGAAGCAGTATGATTCGTAAAGTGATGATCATCGATGTTTGGCACGGGGACAGGGGAGTAAGTAATATCGTTCGTTCTTTGTGTACAGAGTAAGGTACTCGTATGTATGCTCGCAGTTCGTAGGAATGTCAGAGTCCCTTAGCCGTGGGTAGTTATTTTAATCGGGGTTTGGCGGCGGCGCAGTAAATCCTCCCTTGAGTTTGTATGTCAGAGGAGGGAGGGGACTCGCTATCTAACTGAAACAGACTGAAACGTTGCCAGTAACTCAAGTTTGTCCCTTGAGCTTGAGCTTGAGCCCCTCGTAGTATAGACTGTATAGTGCTGTTGCGACAACTCGTATCAAATAAGAGGTGCCGCGTAACGTCACTTCTAGGGTCCTTTCGCTTTTTCCTTGACAACTAAGGCGATCAATAAATAAGAAGAGTACAGTTGCTTTCAGCCGTTGTCAATCATTTGAGTTTGCAAGTCGAGAATTGTTTGTTAGACTCGACATTTGGAATTAGCCCCTGGGTCTACGGAGTAAGTTAGAACCTGACAAATGGTGGCTTACGTCGTCGCACATAGACTACCTAAAGGTAGGTACTAAGGTACCTACAGTATGTACCAGAGTGACGTGTTCATGCCTCAGGTTACACGTCCTTGTGCCTGATCAAGGATCCTTGCATGCAGCATCATGGAATGATGACCTGCATTACCTACATTAGACGCACACACTCAACTGTGCATTTGAATCACCGACCTCGGCGCACAGCCATGATCCCAAACTTCACATGAAATTCAACCCCAATGTGCATCAGATAGCTAATAATAAGAATTGAACCCAGTCTATCGCTGTGTAATATCATTTCGAAGCGCTATTAAAACCTACAAGAACCACGGAATAATCATCAGTGCGTCAACTTGTCAGACCGTCAGCCTAGCGTCGACACATGCATGCCCTGCAGCAACTTGTGAAGCAACTTCTGAAGCCACTGGCCCACAATGAATACCTGCTAGGGCGAGGCCTCACGTCTGCCTCATTAGGTGGTTCACTATCATTCTCTTCGTTGTCGTTATTGTTGCTACTAGCACCATCACCACCACCCTCGCCTTCGCCATCGCCATCACCATCGCCATCACCATCGCCATCACCATCGTCGCCATTATCTTGGACCTCTCCTCGAGGTGACGGGACATTCGACAACGTAGACATCTCGATAGATGGGGTTCCGACTAGGGTACCTGATCCTTCGTCTCCCGCGGACGACGTACGAATCTGGCGACCTGAAGGTACCTGCAGAGTCTTCGAAACGACGTCCGGCTTTTCGAAGGTTGGACTAGAAGGTCCTCCTTTGTCCTCGACTTTTGAATTGCTGGGAACTTTGGGCTCCTTGTGTTCGATCCGAGAATCTATCGAAGCCCCATGCTTTTGGGGCGCTGTTTCCTACCAAGCTCCACGCGATAAGTGAACCCCTATATCAAAGCCGGCCATGCGCTTTCGTAAATCATCCAGATGTTGCAGTTCGTTCGTGTCGCCCTCTTCTTCCATAGATAAGAGGCCTCCTTTTGCTTCTGAATCTGGCTGAGCAACTTGAGGAAGCTGGTTATTCTCCTGAGAGGATTCGTCGTGACTTCCGGCAACTTCATCTCCCGTGCTATTCTTATCATTGTTGTCGTCTGTTCCTTGTTTCTGCTTGCCCTTGATCTTCTATGATGTGGCTTTCAAGGATGAGGGAGCATCTTCTTCTTCATCGAGTTCCTCGTCCACCTTCATCTTGAACGCTGCTGCTTCACCGACCTCCATTTTATGAAGCTGATCCATCTTCTGCCTGTCCAAGAGTTGTTGCCCGCTCGCAACTTCGAACTCTCCAGAGTCATCGTCGTCATCATCGTCATCGCTCTCAGCGGCGACACTGACATCGACTTTGACAACTCTCTGGTTCTCCGACGACTCATTGACAGGGCCCGTAGTAGCAGTAGGGTTGGGGGATCTGCGACTCGATATCTGGCCATGGTTGAGGGGCTTAATCGTAGGATCGAAAGATGCAGGCAGTCCTAAAGCACGTGCGACTTGGTGCGCTTCTTCATCGGGCGAGTTGTGGACCTCAAGCTCATAAGTGCTACTTGCCTCACTATCGGCCTCATGTTTCCCGGCATTTGCAGCCAACATGCTCACGTAGGTCTGTCGGGCAGAGTCATTGGCACGTTTGGCCTTCTTCTTAATGCGTTTCTCGGTAGGTCGAACCACAACCACTGGGACAGGTGAATATTGGAGACAGTATTTGGAAAATGAGTTGCGGGTGTTGACCAGGCCTTGAAGACCACCAAGGGTGCGTCCTCTAGTTCCCACAATGAGCATTGCAGGCTGGTACATTTGGATCTGTCATTTTGTCAGCGCCAGAGCTTGGCAAACGAGGTGTTTTTTTCTGTTCACGTACTAGGTGTTGAAAAGTCGTGTGTAACTTGCCCACGGCATATTCAAGGACAATGTTGACGGCTCTGTTATTACCATTCCTAGCAACGATTCCCTTCATAATCGAGTCTGCATCGTCCCTGTACTGCTTGTCCGTAAGACGCAGTTCTTTTTCGACTACTCGCACGCAAACAACGTCGTCGCCATCATCAACCAGTTCGTCGAGCAGCCACTGCAACGCATAATCGGAGTAGGTATGCTCGTCAACCCCAACCATGAAACATCGCGACCTACGCCTAGCCTGGTAACCCTTATGTCGAACATTGAGCGTAAATGAGATAGCATTATTCTTAGTCGGTTCGCCGGCTGTAACATTGTCAAATGCGACATGCTTCTTGAATCTATCAGGCGGGGTCTCGGTTAGCGTCGCCATTGTCGTGAAAATACCAAAAAAATAGAGACGGAGAACAGTAACGATGATTTTGAGAGGTAATTATAGGATGCGCGGGGAAGTGATAATGGGGAGAAATGTTAAGAATTGTCAATGAAGACTATGTCGACGGCAAGAGGAGAGTTCTGCAGGAATTTCGGGGCCGACGACTTGTCAAGTGGCTGTGATGAAGGATGATGGATGGCCTGACGATCCAGACCAAACGATCAGGTAATCATAGGCGAAGAGCATTTCCCCACGTCTACTGGAAGCTTTGTCGCAAACGGCGGGGTAACCATAATTGATAGTGGGAGGCCAGTGGTGGAGTCCAAAGGTTATTGTGAGGAATGGTCCAGCCAAGCGGTCCAGTTCCACCCAAGGCCCGGACAGATTCCATCAATACGCCTCTGCACTGAGTTGTCTTCACGAGTGGGTGCTCAAACAGCCGATGCCACTACCGCAATGCTCGTATCCGACCTGGATGGAAATGGCTGACCCATGTGGAACGAATTAATGATATTGATGGTGACACACAGTCCATGCGACATGTTGCTTGGCATGGCATCACATAGGTTTTCCAGCCGGACCAATTTGAACCCAGTTTTGCCGATGTTGGTGCAGAATGAAATCCGTTGGTGAAATAAGGGTTCTTCCAAAGCAAAAACAAGAAATTCCAGTTTGCACCATGGCGATCCGCATGGAGGTTTTTGGCAATTTACATATTGCCGTACCGAGTGTCAGGTTTGGTCAGGCCGATATACGGTTACAAATGCGATCCAGTATTGTGTTGAGAATATTGGTATCTGATCACAGCAAAAGTTTGTGCAACGGGAAGGGGAAAGGATAAAGAGAATTGCTACATACCTTGAGTGGTTCGGTGAGCTCGCACGGATGCGACTGTTGCTCATCTGTTGAGGATTTCCTTGGGGAAGTCGAGGGTTTGTCATTCTGCGAAAAGAGACAGAGCCGGTGGAAGATTTCTTTTGGATCAACGAGTCCTGGCCTAGTGCTGGATTTTGGTTGCTCTCACAGCTTGAGCTGCGTTGAGGATCTGGTGCGAAGGATATGCTTGACTTCCGAGCAGATGAATCGTCACCCTCGCTGGCCCGGACACTAGTATTGGACCCATCAACTGTATTGGAATCTGGGAAGTAATCGGCCTTTGCATCTTCTGATGCTGAGTTCTTGGGAGGGTTCACTGTTCTGGGAGAGACATCGGAGTCGGAGCGCTGGGGCGGGTTTGGGTGAATGGTTGCGTTTGTGGCCATGTTGCCTACGATAGATACTGCGTCACAGAAGACGCGATCTGATGGCAATCCGAATTCAGCTTGTCGTTCGCGCCGGGTCGATATGTTTAATAATGATTGTGTATGTCTGGGAACGAATGTGTGTAAGAGCTAACGATGGTCAAGCGTATCGATGGAGAAGCTTGATGAGATAAATGGATGGATGATGATGAAAAGCCCAGGTCAAAAGAGCCTGTTTGTAAGGGATCTCTGGTTGATGAGAAAGGAAAGAAAGCTTGAGCTGCACGAGCTGAGCTTCAGTCAAGCAAGTGTCTTGATAGTTCCTCCCCAAGGGTATGCGTATTGCCAAGATGCAACTGCCGCCAAGACGGAGAGGCTAACCAGTTAGTTGATAGGTAGATAAGCTTGGCTTGGCTTTTGATTCAGGGAAGCACCAAATCACAAGGAGGAGGAAGGAACCGCGGCTGAAGGTAACGTGGGGCTTAGGAGAGTCAAATTTGTGACGTTGAATGACGCGGTTCCGGAGTCAAGAAAGGAAGACGGGAGCTCAAGTTGAGATACAGATGCGGGCGCAAGTTGAGACGCGGACCCTGAGCTAAGATGTAACGCCGAGGTCGATCAGAACTGGCGGAGATGGTAGTAGGTAGAGAGTGTGGAGAAGGACCTCTACAATTGATTCATCAAAAGGCCGAACCAGAGTGGCTATGAATATAGAAGAAAGGCAAATCGTCGTGATAACGGAGATCAAAGTTGGTGGTGGCTGTGGTGTCGTAGCCTGGGCCTTTCTGAGGAAGCGGAGCTGATAGTGGCCGCAGATTACGATAGGCAGTAAAGGCCAGCGAATGAACAAATTAAAAAGCACAGAGGAAAGACTCTTGATCTTTGTAAGAGGGTCGAGTGAGTGAAGTCAGGAGACGGTGTGGGCGTTTGCGTTTTGTTTGCAATCAGTCTGTGGTGAAAGAGAGATGAAGCCACAATCAAGGCATAGGTCAGCCGGGATTCAGCCCAAAACAATAAGATTTTAAGGTTATTGCCAGGGAACGACGAGACCACGTTTTCAGATCTTGGTTTTTAGGTTTGGAAGAGACGAAGACCCAAGGCGGGTGGGTGGGAGAATGGGAGGTCTAGGTATCCGTAGTCTCACTATTGTTTCCTTAGGCAGAGAGAGATGGATGTCATGATACAGTTAGCGAGGAGGTCGGTAGCTGGATAATATGGGCTTGATCACATTAAACGAGGGAGACAACGTGAGGAGGAGGCCAAAGAGGATGGATGGTGCCGAACGTATCGGCCCTTGGACCACGTTAGGACTGACTGGGTGTAGGCCCGAAAAGGTCTGGGAGGGTTGAAATTAAACTGGGCAGCAAAGTTAACAGGAGTGATGTACGTGTTATTATCAGCCGAGATTTGAATTTATGATACAAGTATATTACAGAAGCTGTGTGACAACGTGCGTTGCAAAACACGGTCAAGGGTTAATAAAAAGAGACTTGAGGTGAAAACAAGGTTGATGATAGCGAAAGTGCAAATCGTACAGCTGACGTAAATACGCCAAAGTACTGTAGGCCGTTGCAATGCCGCTCTTCGGGGATTGGATGGATTATTGTGCGTAGGGGCCCGATTTGCATGCGAGAAAGCGTGTGTTGACCGGGCTGAACCACTGGCTGACCAGGATGAACCACGGGCAGGGTCTCTATCATTTCTGCAACACAGACACAGAGATGACAGAGAGAAACCAGAGGCCTCTTGGATTTATCCAGAGGAGAAGAGGTAATGAACGACACGCGAGCGAGGAGACTGGCCACAAGCCCACTCACACTGATACTGGCCTCAGGCTGGCCAGGCCAGGTAAGCAAAGCAGCACAACACAACTCAACACAACGCTATTATGATCCTTGAGAGTTTTTGATCACCTGGAAACTCTTTCAACACTCTTTGATGCCACTCCAACAAGTAGGACAGCTTACCGGCGAATCGATATCCACTTAATAAGAGGCGCTTAGTTCCGCCGCCTTCCCCTCACTAATGCCACCTTGTTTGCTTGGGCAGCCAAAAACACACAATGATCTTCTCGTTGTAAACTTGTGACGTGAAGCTCAAGATAGGTAACTAGACGACAATAGAAGGCAGCACAGATTTCAGGTAAAGTGTCAATGTCTTGGCCCCGGCAACAATGTCCCGAGTGTGACTCCCACCGGTGACCGCCAGGAGCACAGGCGTACCACGTAGCAAACTGTATTCGTGCTACGATCTGTACCATGGCGGCGTCGGAACCGGTTCTTTGGGCACGATTCGGTACAAGAAGCCCTCCCCTGATCCCGCTCCCCCCGGATGGAGTCATCTCATCATCTCATGCTCGGGCTTCAGTGGAGAGCTAGGTACGCTAATGGTGGGGCCGAGCCGACTCAGGACAGAGCCTCTGCAGATGCCTCCCATACGACGAGCCGAATCAGCTTCAACAGCACTAACCAAACGGTTTCTAATATGGATCAATACCAAGAATTTCTTACTACCTAGGCGGACAACAGGCAGTCGGACAGTTATGCAGGGAACCTCAAGCGAGGAGCAGTCAGCTCGTCAACTCTTCACCGCATCCTTCCGTTGCACCAGATTAATTATTGAGCCACTACCAATCACAGCGTACAGCGTATCAGCCAGTGAATTTCCTTATCGAGACCACATGAGTATCCCCTGTTCTTTCAGCTGTCAGAGTCAAATAATTCATCAGCCCTGCCATTATCCGACAGAGCTTGGCAATGGAAGTGCACCTTGCGGATACTGGCCGGTGCCTCTCCACACTAGGGCTACCAAAGAACCGGAATTTCGGAAGCTCTCCTGCGCGCCATCATGGTGACATGGTCTGACTCGACGACGTATATGTCGTTAAAGACGGCGGTGAAGCTATCTTCATCAGCCATGAGAACACAATGTCTCATTGCTTTTGCCAGCTGAGCTCACCTAGGCTTTGCGAATCACGAGCCAGTACACTGAGTGGCACAGACTCGGGAACACAAATGCCGAGATACATCTTGAACCTCTCCAGGCTTCATCCAGCGAGCATACATGTACGCGCGAAAACAGTGTAGGCATCATCAGGCAGACTGGGGAGTGTTATCATCAGTGCTATGGCAGAGTAAACTAGTCCAAAACATTTCACAGGACTTTCTGCAAGGTCTTTCACTATACGATGGAAAGCTTGGTTGGCATTTGTTGGTATCCCAAAGCGAAACAGAGTCCCGACATGCGGCTAATAAGTATCCACGAAAACTGAAAGTCGTATACTAGTTCACCAAGCCTGCAATTGCTAACACACCAGACTTCGAAACCCATACTCGAAGGACTGTCCTCGTCGCAGCAGAACCTTGGATCTTCTTTCTGATTCATGCCGCGCTGATTGATTATGCTGCTTATTTAACAGTCCTTATCAATGAATCAAGGTGAGCCTCCTTCTGTCCGAAACTAGATGGCGGCAGGACCCTACAGCGCCGGGCGGTAAGTCTTTCGCATAGCTGTTACCTAGTATCATGAGCTACATTTTATACAGTGTACCCCATTTCAGCCAAGGACAACAGAATATATGTTAGCTAAGGTATTTGTCAACCAGACTGGATACAAAATGATGATTGTTTTGGCATATCACTCTAAGTGGCACAATCTCGCGGCTGACATCAAAGCAGAAGCATTATAGCTCATGGTACAATCTGGTTTCCCAAAATAACCCAACATCGTATTGATGTCAGAATTTTTGGTGGTAAGCCATGACAGAGTGGTCCGAGTGGCTAGAGCAAGGTACACAAAACACATCACCAATGTTGTGTTTAACTTGAGAAACTGTAACTCAAGCCCCCGAAACAACAGATGGTTTTCTGTGACTATTCATCAAGGGTAGTGGCTTGATCAGCTTTTCAGGTTTTGTAGCCGGTTACTCAATTTCGTTGTGGACCATCATATGATCTTCGCACTATTAGGGTTCCTCAACACATTTCAAGATCAGATCCTAACAGATAAACCCCAAGTATGATTTCCGTGTTATGGTTGGTACGCTTGTCAATGTTCTTAGTTGTACGGGGAACTCAATGCAATTGTGACTGTGAAGCCTTTACAAGAACTGGGTTCTGGAACTGACATAGTGAATAAGGGTCATATAGACTTTTAGGATCATGATATTTGATTAAACGACTTTTGACTCCTTTTATTCTTCATAGCCTTTTCACAGGCTCCCGTACCTCTAGGAGGAAGTGCCATATCTCTGCCGCACATACAGCTAAACTCGAGAAATTCTCAAGCTCTTGCACGAGCATCACCAACTCCGAGACGCCTTTGCCATGCCATGCATCCTATCAAGTCGGCCTGCATAACCCCAGGTATTCTCCTGACCCTGGGTTCTTTGGAGGATTCAGCCACAGCGCTCTATGTGCTTGCTTCGGGCTTGAATCTAAGACCCCATAAAATGTGAGAAAAACGACTAGTCAGTTCTCTCTATAGCACTTCAGTTATAGGTGCGGGACAGGTTTCGGAGATACCAGTCCACAAGCTTTCGTCCCACCTTAGCCTCAGAGACGTGGATAAGGTCCTGTAGGATTGTTAGTTTGTGTTTAGATACAGGATTGGGTTAGAAAACTTACGCCTTGGAGAGCATAGTCAAGGTCACTAACGTTGACGAGCTCACCCTCAAGCAGACCCTGGTCCTGCCATCGCAATTGCTTGGTTCGCTGCTTAGTAACCAGGAGCCACGATCGAAGCTCCTCGGGCTTCACCTCGAGGAAACCAGCGAGCTTGTTGAGGTCCATGGTGGTGTAGAGGCGGAGGTAAGACTTGATGGTGGGGCTCCACATGTTGGTCTTGACCTCGTCCATGAAGACGGCGAGGTGGTGCTCGACGGGGTCGATGTTGGCCTCGGGGTTCTCAAAGTCCGGAGGAACGGGGGAGATGAACTTGGGGCACGCGGCGCGGAAGAGCTCCTCGAAGATGGGGAGGGACTCGGGGCCACCTCGCTGGAGCTTGAGGAGCTGGTCGCCATACTTCTCGCGGAGGGCGCTGTGGATGGTGTCGTCCAGACGAGTGGGCTGGAAAGCGACGCAGATGGCAATAAGAGCGTACATCTGCTCGTTCTTCTTAGTGATAGAGTCGTACTGGGCGCTCTTCTGGAAGTTCTTGGTCCTCGAGACGTAGATGAGGATGTGGCTGAACATGCGGATGGCATCGGCGTAGCGGTGCTGCATCATGTAGGAGAAACCCACGTAGTAGTAGGTGGTGAAGTGAGCAGCCATGACGCGGGCGAACATGGCCTTCTTGTTGAGCTCGATATCATCAAGGGTCTTGAGAGCCAGGCTGAAATCTCCGAGAAGACAGTGGACTCGGAGAAGACCAATAATGGAGAAGTAACCCAGCATCTTGTAAAGGTTCTTTGAGCCATATTCACCGGCAACGACCAAGGGATCCTCGTTACGCTTCATGGCTGCGAGCTGCTCGGTGATCTGGGATCGCTGTATAAGGGAGTACAGGACGTTGAGAACACTGTAGCAGCCCCAGGTGTTGGGGTTCTCGCGGAGAGCCTGGCGCTCCTCCTCGTTGGTTGTTTGCCGGGCAATTCGCATACGGTACGAGGAGAAAGAGTTGAACTGGTAAATGAACTCATCGATAACATCCCAAGCCCAATAGTACTGCAGAAAATTTTGTTAGCCCTGTCCAACTCAACATTTAACTTGGTGAGACCAACAGAAGGGGGCTCAAGATCGACGGGGCCCTCGGAGTTCAAGATAAAGTGAAACAAGCTGCAGTAAGCATCGTAGCTCTGGAACTTGGCCTCAAGAGGCGCCTGGAAATCGAGGGGCTGAGCGGCCTGGACAAGTCGGGCCTGGATATCATCGGTCTGCGTGGTGAGGTTCAAAGAAGTGGTGCGGCTGAGATCATCACCATCCTCATACTGAACATGCTCCTTGTACTCGGCCACCAGAGCCTCCTCCTCGACATCGCTGTCGTCATCGATGGCACGGGCCGGAGCCACGCCGTTTTGGTAAGTAGCCATCGTGTCTTGTAGAGTCGAGTCGCGCGTCGGTCTCGCTCGTCTCGTCTCGTCGTCGCGGTGAGGGGGGAAATTTTAGTAGCGATGCGATTTTTTGTGTTAGGGCTTCAATGGATTTGCGCGGGGTCAATGCTTAGTCATTCGGATCTAGTGGGGTGCTTCAGCTTGTGAGCTTGAGAATTCAGCCTTTCAAGGTGTAGTAGCTTTTGCTGGACAAAAAGACTTGCCTTGGTTTTTTAGATGTCTCAGGCTCTTTGCGTATGTATGAGTCATTCTTAGTCGATTTGCAGACATACTGTGCCAAAAGTGCCTGTTGAAGTCTAAAATTTGCTGACCATCGTTGTAGTTAAGGACTAGATTACTCACACTGCCTAGATGAGTAACGGCTAGGCAAAGTATCACTCGAACAACTACCTACCAAGATCGATACAAGTTTGGGTTTGGAACATTGAAATTGGAGCCTCTGGAGCTTCTGCCTCGTTGGCCCAGCGGATTCCTTCTCCCCATATTTAGAAATTTTACTTGACATTCTAGACATCTTCTATCTTGAACCCCACTATCACTTCAACCTACCCTACTCAAACCACTGTCGTCATAATGCCTGTCGTCACTCCAGATAAGCTGGCAAGTCTGCAAAGACAGTCCAGTGATATTCGAAATGTCAGTACAATCTCATGAAATAGAGATCATATAGTCTAAAGTCTTACAGATTTGCATTTTGGCCCACGTTGACCATGGTAAAACTTCACTTACGGATGCCCTCCTTGCCACAAATGGCATCATCTCACCAAAGCTGGCGGGCAAGATCCGATATCTTGACTCCAGACCCGATGAACAGACCCGAGGGATCACAATGGAGTCTTCAGCTATCTCACTCTACTTCGCTATGCGTCGGAAAGCAGCACCCGATGCTGAGCCCGAGGACAAGGAGTACCTTGTCAACCTGATCGATTCACCTGGCCATATCGATTTTAGCTCGGAAGTCTCAACAGCCTCGAGACTGTGTGACGGAGCTGTTGTTCTTGTTGATGCTGTTGAGGGAGTCTGCAGTCAAACAGTCACTGTTCTCCGCCAAACATGGACAGAGAAGCTAAAGCCCCTGCTCGTCGTTAACAAGATCGATCGACTGGTGACAGAACTCAAAATGACACCAGGAGAAGCATATATCCACTTGAATAAGCTATTAGAACAGGTAAACGCTGTCCTAGGAAGTTTCTTCCAGGGTGAGCGTATGGAGGAGGACCTCAACTGGAGGGAAAGAATGGAAGAGCGAGTCAATGCAGCCACAGCAGCCAAGGAATCAGCAATTGCCGACCAAGTTAGCGATACAGGCGAAGTACAATTCGAAGAGAGAGACGATGAAGATATCTACTTTGCTCCCGAGAAGAACAACGTTATTTTCAGCAGCGCTATTGATGGGTGGGCCTTCACTTGCCGACAATTCGCTGCCATGTACGAGAAGAAGCTGGGCATTAAGCGCGGAATCATTGAAAAGGTCCTATGGGGCAACTTCTACCTGGATCCCAAGACGAAGAAGATCTTGGGCCCGAAGCATCTTAAGGGAAGGAATCTGAAGCCTTTATTTGTGCAATTGGTGCTGGAGCCAGTATGGACTGTCTACCAAGCTACAGTGGGAGGTGGCAACGGGCAGGGTGATCGAGATCTGCTGGAAAAAGTCACCAAGTCTCTTGCAATCAAGATCACCCCTCACATGCTCAAGTCGCGAGATCAGAAGCTTCTTATGACGACAATTTTCGCAAACTGGCTTCCCTTATCAACAGCACTGCTGGTGTCCGTCATTGAATCTCTGCCTTCGCCCCCAGCCGCTCAGGCTGCACGACTACCCGAGCTGATCGAAGAATCCCCAGGATCCGAGCACATTGACCAGACTATCAAGGACGCCATGATTTCCTTCAAGCATGAAAAATCTGACCCCGTGGTTGCCTATGTCAGTAAAATGGTTTCTATTCCTGAAAGTGAACTTCCCGAGAACAAGAGACGTGCCGGAACCCAGATGAGCGGCGAAGAGGCTCGAGAGCTTGCACGCAAGAAGCGAGCTGAAGCCGCTCGAGCCCAGGCTGCGGCTGGCGAGAACGGCATTGACAGCATGGCGGACTCGGTGGATGCCATCAACCTTGATGATTACGCCCCTGAGTCGGAAGAGAAAAAGGTTGATCCCGAGCACCTTATCGGCTTCGCTCGTATTTACTCGGGCACTCTTTCAGTCGGCGACAAGCTCTACGTTATTCCTTCAAAATGGTCACCTGCTGAGCCAAATGCTGATCCTGCGCCCCAAGAAGTCACAGTCACTGCGCTCTACATGCTCATGGGACGAAACCTCGAGGCTCTCGATTCAGTTCCTGCCGGCTGTGTCTTTGGCATTGGTGGTCTAGAGGGCAAGATTCTTAAATCTGGTACCTTGTGCAGTCACCGTGATGGCGCCGTCAACCTTGCGGGAGTCACCATGCTAGGCAAGCCTATCGTTCGTGTTGCACTGGAACCTGTGAACCCCGCCGATCTCGACAAGATGATCCATGGGCTCAAGCTTTTGGTTCAAAGCGACCCTTGTGCTGAGTATGAGCTTCTGGGCAGTGGTGAACATGTGTTGTTGACTGCTGGTGAGTTGCATCTTGAACGATGCTTGACTGATCTCAAGGAGCGATTTGCTCTGTGCGATATTCAACCGGGTGCTCCTATTGTTCCGTACCGCGAGACAATTGTCCGAGCTGAAGACATGCGACCTCCCGCGAACAAGGACCTCGGCCGTGGCGCGATTGTAGCTACAACAAGCTCAAAGCAGGTGACTCTCTCGCTACGCGTGCAGCCGATCCCCGAAAATGTAACAGACTTTTTGGTCAAGAATGGCGATGCTGTCAAGCGAGTCTACGACCGTGGGGCCAAGAAGGACGACGAGGGCGAAGAAATCGTGGCTGAAGCTGATGTTGCAGCTGGAAACACCCTGTCCGTTGAAGACTTTAAGAAGCAACTTAAGGAGAAGCTTGAAATTGGAAAGGGCAGGGATGTCTGGAAAGACTCTATTGATAAGATTGTGGCCTTCGGACCTCGACGTACTGGACCAAACCTACTTATCGATGCTACTGCAGATGGTATCTTCTCCAAGGCTTTTGCTACTGAAAAGACTGTCGAGACTGCACCTCGTGCTGATGAGTCTCTTCACCCCAGCCATCTTACTGACAAGATCTCATACGCCTTCCAACTTGCTACGGCTCAGGGTCCTCTGTGCAGCGAGCCACTTCAGGGTGTTGCAGTCTTTATTGAGGATGTTACCCTGAACCTCGCCGAGGATGACTCTTCTGCACGCGACAAACTTGGTCGTCTCACTGGTGAGATCATCAGAACCTTCCAATCTTCTCTTCGCGCAGGTTTCATGGACTGGTCTCCCCGTCTCATGCTTGCCATGTACAGTGTGGAGATTCAAGCATCTACAGAAGTCCTCGGTCGTGTATACGATGTTCTGACCCGTCGTCGCGGTCGTGTCAACGCCGAACTCATGAAAGAGGGTACACCATTCTTCACAATTCAGGCACTGGTTCCCGTAGCCGAGAGTTTCGGATTTGCCGACGAGATGCGCAAGCGTACCAGTGGCGCGGCCCAGCCACAGCTGATCTTTGCTGGCTTCGAAATTCTGGATGAAGATCCTTTCTGGGTACCTTTCACAGAAGATGATCTAGAGGATCTTGGTGAGTTGGCTGACAAGGAGAACGTGGCGAAGCGATATATGGATGGAGTGAGGAGAAAGAAGGGATTGCTTGTCGAAGGAAGAAATGTTGCTACAGACGCAGAGAAGCAAAAGACACTCAAGAGGTAGATCTGTTTGAAAGCAATGAAATTATGCATGTTATGATATAGGCTGTCGTGAGTGTGCATGCGTTCATCGGCCGCAGTGCAACATGGGATTCTTCCGCATTGCATAGAGATCAGATGAATCTGTGACAGGCACAACTACATGTTTTTTCTTGACAGATGTAAATTTTAAATAGGTTTATGGGGGAGTTATGGATAGTATGCCTCCCAGTGCCTGTGCTATGAGAGCCTTTTTGCTAAAATAACTCGGGCGAGTAGACCGGAGAAAGTCCTATTGGTAATGAATGCCCTAGTACTTCAAACTGTTTAGCCAAGTACTGGTTGGTTTGTATAGTTCTTGTGGGCCAAGTTATGACACTTCCATGAGATTCCGTGACATTCGCCTCCTGGACACAACGCTGAGAATCGTTCTCTCCTACTCCGTACTCCCCCCTCTCTTCTTCTATTCCTTTCTTACACGTATAGAAGTAGTCGATCGAGATCTTCTATTCAACTCCTCTCGACATTCTCATCGGGAGTCATGATGACTTGCGACTTGCATTTATATCGTTATCGACTTCGCCAGAATCGTCAAAAGCACATCGGGCAGTCGACAGTCTGCAAGTTCCAAGGTTTTCTCATGCAGGTCCCTGTAGGGCCTCATCCACATAGTCATAGAACCCAACCTTCTTTTGGACTCGGTACCTTATTTGACCAACTATGATCTCCCTCCTGCTTTATTTTGGGAACAGACCAGCCCAGTCCTGTGTTGTGCGTAGTTGTTGTGTCTCACCACGAGATCGGATCTCTTCCCCTCACATCAACTGGCGAGTGGCTGAGCTGGGCTTCCCTCAACCGATATGAGGTCTTTATGAGTACGGAGTACAGAGTACGTGATTTGCCAATACGAGCTGAAACTTGGCGAGAGCGGCGGCTGAGTGTCTCTTCTCCACTACCCTCAGATCAAACGGTGACATGTCAACTGCGAAAAGAGAGACTATCACATTCTGACCCCTGGCGGTCTCAACCCTTGCTCCCACACACTCGGCACTTCCTCCACGATTTCGCCAGCCAACGAGAACCCGGGCGTCCCAGGTGGATTAACGTTGCTTTTTTTTTTTTTTGTCTCTGCCACGAAACACGACGGCCCGTTCGACTTTTCCTCGTTTGGTTTGAGTCCATCTGCAAAGACCAAGTTTTCCTTTGTTGCAAAAAATGATCGAGTTGGTATTGATTTTTCCGTTGAGGGATGTGAGGGATGAAGAGGCTGGACTCAGAAACATGGAGCAGTTTTACGTGGAGTATTGGAGATGGACCCTAAAAGAAGTGAAAATTGAGGACTAGGTTGTCTAGACGCACAAAATCGCCGCTGGCTTCAGATCAGATATTTCTGATAATCTTATCTCACGGGTTTCCTTCCCGAGGGACTGATTCTCGTTGCTCTGCTACAGATGCAAGCTGCAGTTCAACTCATCATGGATCCCCAGACGTCGATTGAAGAAAGTGCTGCAGCAACGACGGAGGTCAATCTCAAGGTCTTCAACATAGAGGCCTTCACACTACTTGGTATTGCGTTGCTGGTCACCGTGTCAAGGTCGTGTGTGCGGATCAGGACTGTGGGATGCAGGGACCTCTGGGCAGATGATTATCTCGTCATTTTGGCCGCTGTAAGTGACAGATACCTGGTGTGTATGCATGTTACTAATATCATTAGTTCACGCTATAGAAACAGGACTGGCATACTCGGTCGGGAATATTGCTCAAGGGCTGGCGAACAAGTCGATGACGGACGAGCAACGGGCCTCTTTAGAACCAGAAGATCATGAGTACCAGCTTCGGTAGGCCAACAATTCTATCTATCGGGATATATGTGCTAATACTTGCAGTATGATTGGCTCAAAGATCCAAATCGCCCTGTGGGCAACTTACTCATCCCTCCTCTGGATCCTCAAGGCAGCCATGTGCACTTTCTACTATCGACTTACAAAAGACCTTCAAGGCCACCGAGTTCGAGTCATCGTCGGCTTTGGCTTCATCATTTCTTCTTTTGTTGTCGTGCAGATGAATCTTCTTCTCAGTTGTCGCCCATTCGACCACTGGTGGCAGATCTTCCCTGACTCAAGCCTCAAGAAGCCGAAGGCTTCCAGGACAACACTCAAGATCGCGGCCATACGTCTCCCGCCCGTCGATACCTCAGCCCCAGCTGATCCAGACCACGGATATGGTCGACTGAGCACGAGAAGTGACAGTTCCGTTGTTTCCTGGTCAGAAACTTTGGTGAACTCGCCCCAATCTGAGGGAACACAGTCTTCGCTCCCTGCCCGTGTTCACCACGACGGATACAGCAAGCACGTTTAACGCCTTCGTTATGAACATTCAGAATGCCTTTGTCTCCTGGTATGAAACTTACGATAAATATGGTCACATTTTCCATCAACCTATATGATTCATGATTCTACGTCAATTACCTAAGATCGAAAAGAGCTTATAGATTTGTTTCTGGGTCGTTTATGAAATTTTATTGCTTCAGCTATTATGAGTTCAATATGAGGAGCTTTGGAGGCTCTCCGCGTGTTTGCATGCAGCTACCACGACTCCGAGTTTCATTCACTTCAACCATTAGAAACACTGAGATACCGTACTTATTACTTAAATATTACTTTGCTCGTTACCTATGAAAGGCCATGGTGAAGTATTACCCTTGGTGTTACTCCATCAGAACAACTACCAAACCTGCAACATACCCTCAATCAAGGGCTTCTGAGCCTTGACACAATGGGCCTTTGTTGTTTGTTGAAGCTTATGTTCTTTACCCTGAGTGCTGTTCTCTTCATTTACGGGCCTGAGTTCAACAAAAGGATGGCCATCAGAGAGTCGTATTTGTTTGAAGTGAACGGGTTCTTTCAAAGACAGTGAACAACGTAGTAAAGCATCAAGGAATCACCAAGCTTTTGTTCACAGGTTTGATTATAAGGGGCTCAACATGATTCATATGGCGATTAAACACAAAGTTCATGCAGCATCAACTGTCTTACACACAAATTAACATCATGGCTATCTCACTACCTCGTACTAGATCGAGCCACAAGGAAACTCAAACAGTTTCTGCAGCTTCACTAATGACCCCGGGCAGATCAACAACACCAGGATCACCCACTGCAGCACCTGTAAAAGCCAAGCCTAAATCTAGCCAAGCATTCCTCCCTGCACCTGCACCATCCACCAAGCGCAAAAAGACATTTGACGATACCCCAGTCCCGCTCAAGCTGAGGAAAACAGCTTCGACTTCCAGAAAAGCCGCGTCTCGCATCAAAACTCTCAGCTGGTTGACAGACCTTGAGGAGGAGGAGGAGGAGGAGGGGGATTTCGAACCTCCTCAGTCTCCGACGCCTGCCGGTTCAGGGGCTGTCGAGAAAGAGGAGACCAGTGAAGATGAGGAAGAGAAGGCGTCTGAGCTTAACCCTAAGTCGTTCCAATGCGAAAGCTTTACAAAAAGCTGGGAGGAGATCGGAAAGCAACGAAACTTTGAGTTCTTCCAGGCCTATCCTCACGATGAATTCTCAACCCTCTGCATGGAGCATTTCATGGATCTTGCAGAGGGTTGGTACTATCGGCGAAAACCCATGGTCAACCGGCAGGCTCAAAAGATCGTCAGGGCTGGCTTGACCCAAAAGCCCGACTTCTCAACACTGGCCCTCCCTGTATGTGATGAGACATGGACCGTCAAGAGCCTTGAAGACTTCCTGGCCGAGCTACGCCAGCAGATCGACGATGCCGGTGATCGGGTGATGCTCAACCAGGTGCAAATCCTTGATACTACTGGAGAACGACCCATCTGTGAGCTTGGAAACCAGGACCACCCTCTCAAGTGTTCATTATGTACCAACTATGAGTTGCCATGTAAGGGTAATTACATAGAGGTTGACAAGGCACGTTGTCGTAGGGATGTCGCACCCTACCCCCTGAACCCATATTATGCCACCGTAAAGAAGGCTTCCAGGCCTGTCCCAGACTGTGGCCATCAAAAAGCTCTCACAGTCCTTATGGGTGACAAAGGCGAAGATTACATGGAGTGCGGGGAATGCTGTTACAGCCAGGCACTCCCTCAGCAGCGCTCTCAAAGGCCAAAGACGTATGCAATCGAAGTAGCTGGGGTCCGTATCCCAGTTAAAGTTCGTCCTGAGCGGCTTTGCCTCAATAGTAAACTGGGTCATGCCGACCTTGGAGGTATTCATGTCGTTGTTGACTGCTGTGCTGACAAGCGGCGAATGATCAAATTCAGGTAAGTTCTTACTCCACTAGTTTATCGAAATAATATATAGCTAACCTCTTTTCACAGGTCAACCCAATTCTCCAAGGCTCATGAGATGCATGCCTTGGACTTCCACCTGGAGGACGAGATCAGAATGCATGACTTTGAGCTTCCGGAAGAGCCCATATCCGATCATCCTGAGTCTGGCGAGGTAGAGGATGGGCTCAACGAGGTATACTGGCAAGAGGGTGCTTTTAACACAATTGCCCATTGTTCTAACCTATTTGATAGCTGTTCTTGCCATTGAGGGGGTCATGGAGTAATCATTGGGAGAAAGCGGTTGAAATATAGATTGTTGCTCGAATAAGCGGATAAAAGGAATATGATTGCTATAAAAGATTCCGGGCAGACCAGTTGAGCAGGAAGTTAAAAGAGTACGGGTCGTGGATAGACAGATGAAAGTGCAACGCTTGTAAAAGATGACTCAATAAAAAAAAGGTTGAATGCCACTGTTATTGACCACTGTAGGGTAGCTCTCCAGGCAGCCATCTGCGGCTCAAAGGGAAAGCTCCTTCTCTGTACGTGCCCAACGTTACGTACCCACCTTGAAAATTCTGACCAGTCAAGATATTTCTTTTAACCTTGGAATATCCAGGGCATTCACAGTGGGTCTAGCGGCCTCCTCCAGGGGACCTCCTGCAGCACAAGATGGCCCGGGCCCGGCTCCAGCTCCCTCCCAGCGCCAGCCCAGTCCAGCTGATGTAAGGCTCCGGGGCATCCACTCATTTAATTGAAGGCAGCCATTCCGCCATTTCGTGGTGGATTGCCGAAAGTCGCCTCGAAACTTGATTACTCTGCATAGTTATCTTTAAAGTGCCGCGATGCGATACTGAATAGTCACGTTACAACAGAGACTACCCAAATACTTGTCTAATACCGCTTATCTTTTGGAACTTCTCCCCCATACTTCACTTCTCACGTTCCTTTTCTCGTACTCTTCTCTCTTGTTTTTACCATCTTCTTCAGTCTAGTCCCACCCGTTGCGCGACATTGCCGACTCCGGGAGCGACACGCACACGCCACCGCGAACCCCTCCATCCCTGACCTGTGACCCAACTCAAGTCAGACCCCGTTGCCCGCTCTACCCTGAAAGACATTTTGGATTACTAGGACCGACCTACTATTCACTGATACAGGATGCGTCTCTTTGGCGGCAAGAACAACAAGATCAAGGTCGACCCTCCCAAGATCAGGATCGAAAAGGTTGTCGTCGACCGACCTGCCCAGAAGCCTAAGCCTAAACCCACTTCCGCACTCAGCGGCTCAGCATCGCGCTCCTCCTCTTCTCACCGTCCCTCGCCGAAGCCACTGGCACGACAGGCTAGTCACTCGCCGTACCTCTCATCTTCCGACGAGAAGCGACTCGAGCGTAAGCGCAAGGCACCGTCCGTCACCCGTCGATCACCAGTTAGCGACCGTATCGAGTTCGACAAAGACAGCGATGGCGAAGACGATGGATGGATGACTCTCGATACCAAGAGACAACGTAAAGGCACGGAAGACGGCAGCTTTGTTGACCCCAACCGCAAACTGAGAAGCGTAAGAGCCTTTGAGGATCGGATGGATAGTCGAAGCTTCATCCATGCCGTAGACGTGGCCTCGCTTGAGCACAAGTGTGTGCCTGTGATGGGCGCACAGAAAGAGGATGTGGCTATCCGACTACAATATCCCAGCTTACAGCCTCGAGAAAAGTGAGTCTCCCCGGCGACCCTGACCTACAAAACTAATGCTGACATGATTGCAGGTATGAGCTAGTATGGGGAAAAGACAAGATCGATGCCGTGGAAGCCAGCATCAAGGTGGTTCGCCACGTAGCCGAAACTTACCTCATCGGAGAGGAAGCAGAGCCTTTCACAAACCCTAATGGTGGTATCATTCGAAGACTGGAAAAGGCCTCCAACCGAAATATTCAGGATTTGATGGGCTTCAAGGCCGCTCTGCGCGAATACAACGAAAAGCTTCGTGCTCTAGTCGAGGACGGTGTAATTGCCAAGAACCTCGATAAGATGCATGAGCTCCCCCAGCACCTTGTGGCTTTCATTCTCGATCAGATTTATGACCGGACAGTGGCTCTCAAGGTGGAACTTCTTTCAAAGTATGAGAACGGAACCGACTATGTTTATGGCGAACTACTCCACCCCTTCATTTCTAAAATCCTGGTAGAGCAGACACGAATGACCTCTGGTCAGGTCTTCGTTGATCTCGGCTCGGGTGTTGGTAATGTGGTTTTGCAAGCAGCCCTCGAGATCGGTTGTGAGAGTTGGGGTTGCGAGATGATGGAGAACGCCTGCAACCTTGCTGAGGAGCAAAAGAAGGAATTTGATGCCCGATGCATGCTCTGGGGAGTTCGACCTGGTAAGGTTCACCTGGAAAGGGGCGATTTCCGCAAGAATTTGCCCATCCATGAGGTCCTCAAGCGTGCAGATGTTGTGCTTGTAAACAACAAGGCCTTCACCTCGCAGCTGAACGATGACTTGGTCCGTATGTTCCTGGATCTTAAATCGGGCTGTAGGATCGTGTCACTCAAATCCTTTGTCGCGGAAAAAAGCAACAACCACAACATCAACGACGTTGGCAGCACCATCCTGGAGGTGGAAGAGTGCACATACCCTGAGGGTTATGTGAGTTGGACTAATGCAGGAGGATCGTACTTCATTTCGACGCGCAAGTAGACTGTAGAGCTTCATAAGCACTCAGTGGCAGAGATTATGGTGTTGGAGAAATAGGGATAGGGCAGACGGTTACATCAGCGTGGGGTATAAGGGTATTTTCGGACTTACAGGATACTCCATATAGTATTTGTTTTTTTCTCGTGACATCGTGGCTCGTTTCTCTGTTTGACCTGCTTCGTTTGACCCCATGGATCGTTAACTATCGTCCCTTTTCGAAGATGGGTTCGTTGGCGAGGTTCATAGCATCTGCTTCTTGTGCCATTCTCTTCATCCATCTGTCCACCAGTTCTTTGTTCTCCTTCTTCACCTTATCTCTTTCCTTCTCTGCCATGGACATTTGTAGATCTATCGCAATCATCTCATCTTGTACTTGCTGGTGTTGCTGTGAGCAGCAATGACGATGAAGCGCGGCATTTGGGCCACACATACCTCGAGAAGCTTGTGCTTTTCCCTCAACTCGTGTTCTAGATCCTTTCGTTTGGTGGTAAGACTATTTCTATCGGCCGTGAGGTCGCGAATTGATCTCGTATCTGCCTTGTGCTTTGCCCGTAGCTGCATCAACTCTTCCTCGCTCGTGCGTAATCGCTTTTCGGTGACACCCTTTGATCGAAGGGCTTCGGCGAGATCCTGTTTTAGTTGCGCAACACCAGGATCGCTTGTTGAGGGTTCGGTGGGTTGTGTAGTGGGTGTCCCGCTATTTGCGACCCGGGCTTCTAGCCCATTCTTCTCAGCCTCAAGAGCAGATATGCGATCTGCCATCTGCGAGCCTTGAAATCATTGTCAGTTTGATAAACCTTTCGTATCCTCGCGTAATACTGTCGCACGCTGGAGGAGGGGTTATGTGGGGGTGCTTTTACGAACAAGCCTGAACAAGCTCCATGTTGACGGGATTATTAAGCTCTGCATCCTTGATGGATGAGAGATACTGGTCACGCCAGTTTGGCATTGTGAGTGAGTTTGATGTGTTGATGGTCGGCAGATGATAAGGTTCTGATCTGGATGAAACGAGGTTGAGTCAAAGTGACGGGAGAATGAGTTGGATCGACAGAGTGACTTGCATTCACTTGCACCGCTCATTCTTTCCCGCCATGTGAGATGATGCAACCACTGAAAGGAAGCTAAAATTAGCGGGACCAGGTGCTACCCGACCGCTAATTCCAGCCGGAGAATAGCCGTGCGCCTGGCAACCTCCACTTACCTTACCTGAGCTACCTACGGTATGATGCAGCACCCAAGCTCCCTGCTCTCATTCATACTGTACAGGTGCCTAGCTGACGAATAATATTCAGCTACAGGCGCGTCTCTTCCTCAACAAATTCACAAAGATTGGGTTACAATATGAGGTAACGCGAGATGGACACACTTCACGCCAGAGCTGACTGGGAGAGTGTCGGGGACAGATGGTTCCGCAAGACACAGCAGTATACAGCTGTGTTTGACCAAGATCTCGACTTGGATAATTATATCGTTGCGGGAGCTCCATATGCAGGAGCGCTAGGTGAGTTCTCAGTTACAGAAATCTAAGATCATCAAATCATAAGTTTCCAATACACTTATGATTAAGTTAGTGTTGATGTAATTGTAACTTACCACATCCTCAGCACTATGGCGCGACGACACAAAGCTTCTAGCATATCAACCAGGAAGATTAGCAAAACCAGCAATTGACATATACAGTCTTGCTGGTAAGAAACTCCGAAGTATCCCCTGGGATAATGGTACCATCAAAGGCCTTGGGTGGTCTGAAGATGAGACTCTACTCGTTGTCACAACTGACGGTACGGTCCGATGTTATGATCTGCAAGGTGACTTTACACAATTCTCCCTCGGCCATGGTGCCGACAACTATAGCGTCGAGTCATGTCGGTAGGTGCCTCTTAGTGATACGATCTCCTTCCGCGACTGACAAGAGGTAGTTTCTACGACCATGGCATGGTAGCACTACTGGGAAACAACTCACTGGTCACAGTCTCATCATATACTGAACCCCGGCCAAAAGCTCTTGCTAAGATACCAGAAAGCGAGATCCATGCTTGGTCAATCATTTCACCAAACCACACATTATCCAGGTCTGTCGAGGTACTATTAAGCGTCGATAAGACTGTATACGTCGTCGATGCTACTGATTACGAAGACCGTTTCCTCGATATTGGGCCTTTCAGCCATATTAGTGTCTCTCCGGATGGTCGCTACGTCAATCTTTATGCTGTGAATGGGAAAGCCCACGTCATATCGAGTGACTTCCAAGAACGGCTATTCGAACATGATTCCGACTCTCAAACACCTCCTCTATATGTTGAATGGTGTGGGTCCGATGCACTCATTGCCTGGGAGGATGAGGTGCATATCATCGGACCTGGTGACTCTTCATCTTCATATATATACGATAGCACACGTGTGCATGTCATTTCTGGTATGTGCCTTATTCAACTACAATTTCAGACTACTAATATTCTTACAGAAAACGATGGTGCCCGTCTAATTACAAATGACTTTTGCGAGTTCCTCGAAAGAGTGCCTAAGGATACCCTCGAAGTCTTTGGCCAGTCTTCAGATTCATCGCCTGCTTCAATTCTTCTAGACGCTGTAGGCCAACTGGAGCTTGAGTCTCCAAAAGCAGATGACTACATCCAACTAATACGACCTAATCTTACTGGTGCTGTGGACACTTGTGTTAATGCGGCTGGGCGCGAGTTTGATACCCACTGGCAGAAGCGTTTGCTCAAAGCAGCTTCACTTGGCAAATCTGTACTCGATATATATAACAGCGACGACTTTGTTGACATGTGCGAGACTCTACGCGTGCTCAACGCTGTGCGATATTATGAAGTTGGCATGCCACTGTCTTTTGAACAGTATCACCGCTTGACACCGGAGAGCCTCATTCGACGATTGCTCAACCGACACGAGTATCTTCTTGCCTTGAAGATCGCAGGCTATCTGAAGTTACCAACAGATCGAATCTATGTACACTGGGCGTCTAGCAAGGTCCGCGTAGGTGGCGAGGATGACGATACCATCTGCCGGCTGATCGTGGAGAGACTATCTGGCAAGCCTGGAATTTCCTTCGAGGAGATTGCTCGTGCAGCATATCAAGAAGGAAGGGGCCGACTTGCTACTGAACTACTCAACCATGAGCCTCGCGGTGGTAGACAGGTTCCTCTTCTCTTGAGTATGGAGGAGGACGAGCTTGCTCTTGACAAAGCTGTTGAGAGTGGTGACACAGACTTAATATTGTCAGTTTTGTTGCAGCTCAAGAAGAAGTTGCCCCTCGCCGCTTTCTTCAGGGTCATCAATGCACGACCGACAGCAACATCACTGGTGGAAGCTTTGGCCATGGAAGAGGGTGACAACACGCTGCTAAAGGATCTATATTATCAAGATGACCGACGAGAAGATGGTGCCAACGTTTTTATCCGGGAATCATTGAAACAACCTGATGCTCGAACAGCATCTGACAAATTGGCACTGGCAGCAAAGCTCTTGGCGGATTCAAAGGAGTCTACGTTTGAGGTTCATGCGTTGAAGGAGGCTACGACGCTTCTGCGCATGCAGGAGGCTTTCGGCCGGGATCTGACAGACACCTTCACTGGTCTGAGCGTCAATGAAACCATGTTTAAGCTTATTCGACTGGGCTACCACGGACGGGCTAAGAAGATCCAGAGCGAGTTCAAAGTCCCCGAGAAAGTGGCGTGGTGGATTCGGTATGTGGTTTCCTCCAACGAGCCCTGGTTTCGGGACGACAACGTTGGACAACGGCTAATTTTTGTTCCTGCAGATTACGAGCACTAGTTGCGAAGCGAGACTGGAGCGAGATCGAGGAGATCTCCAAGACAAGGAGAAGCCCCATCGGTTGGGAGGTGAGTTACAGAATGAGGATGCTGTGGAGTGAGATCTGAGACTGACAATCGTACGTAGCCCTTCTTCAACCTTACACTTCAAGCAGGGAACCCACGTTTAGCATCTGTATTTGTACCCAAGTGCACATCCGTAGAATCTGGAGAAACGATCACCATGTATGAGAAATGTGGGATGCGGGTGAAGGCCGCGCAAGAAGCCGTGAGACTCAAGGACAGTGAGTCGTGGGAGAGGCTCTTGGAGGCTGCAGGAAGGGGGTCACAAGAGGGAAGAGAGATCGAACGTCTGGGCCAATCCGTATTCAAGAAGTAGAGACAGCTCTACTGTAATTTTCTTAGAGGCACATATAACCCGTTTCACCGTACTTTCACAGCAAGAATGTCCACAGACATGAAGCAGCCATGATCAATTATGACTCTCGTTCAAGTTACACAATGATACGATCGGAACCGCGTTCAACGCCATGCAGCTATGAGCCATGCCACCTACTACAGTGGCTGCATAGTTGATGGGACATAAGATTGATGTATGCTTTTTTACGATTGTGTATCGAGCCATGAGAAATAACGCCTCAATGCAGCTCCGCATATACCGACTGGAATTTGAGAGTATGCAGTTGTTTCGGAAGATATGACGGGCATTCGCGTGATGTTTCTCAGGGTCTCGTGACATGCCTAGTTGCAAGTCATGTTTCTGTAGGTGTCTCATGATCCGCGACAAGTGTTTAGCCCTCTAACATTAATCGACATTAAGCGGGCATCTACACTGGATGGAGGGTTTCGCGTGTGAGCTCAAGATAACGTTATGCTTGATCGGGATCTACCGAAACCGTTCCATGGTGAGCAAAGCAGATGATGCCTGCCGGTGGCATGACAGCTGAGGACCCTGTATCGTACTGTACGGTACTGTAGGTTGAGAAGAGGGAGGGTAGGATGATGTTATCATGGGCTACATTCTGGCTCCGATGTGGGGATGACTGCGGCTTGTACAGGACCAACTGCAAGGTAACTAGGCAATACATAGCTGGGGGACTGTTCAGTAACACAAACTCGGAGACTTTGTGTCCGTGAATTTTATTACCGTGATGCTTGAGAGAAACTTCGATCCACCGGTTCAACGTTACCCCCTTTTTCGCCTCCCGAGCTTTTTTTTTTTTTTTTTTTTTTTTTTTTTTTTTTTTTTTTTTTTTTTTTTTTTTTTTTTTTTGTTTTTTTTTTTTTTTTTGGTTTGCTTGCTTGCATCGTAAGCTCAAGCCCTGTTCCTCTTTAGACAATGGTGGCAGGTCTCGAAGAGTCTGGTGGTGGCGGTATCAGAGACACCAGCACCAAAAGTCCGAAGTGTAACTCAACTTGGGTTTAAGCCTCAACCGAAGTAACTTTGAGAAGCGGTTGAGGCGGGACTCTTCTTTTTCTAGAAGCATGTGAGGCGTTTTGGTTGAGATAGACTGTCTAGACTTTTTCTACATGGGCAATGAGTGGGTGTTCGAGATTGGGCAGCGGTCGGGAGATGTTAATTGTGGAAAATGGCCTTGTTTAAGCTGGGGATATCTTGTATGAAAGATGGAGAATGTATGTCATGATGGGTCTAGACTGTGGAGCTGCTTAGGGACATGGAGGCATGAAATTCAGGGCAGTTGATATTGCATCGTTTGAGGGTCTATTACAGTTATCGACTTTTGTTACCGATATTTGATGATGTGACGAACAACATGTCGTGTAACTGAAGGACTAACCACTGATAGTGTCAGCAAAGACCGAGGTCGTAAAGTATTTGGCCACCTGCAAAAAAGGATCCGCGCTCCGCTTTCGATACTCAACCCCTGTACTATGTCTTGCCAAGATGCCTTTTTTCCAAGAGTCAGTGAAGCTGAGATGTTCTGGAGCGGCCACCCCGAATCACGTTCTGATCCTGACTGGCAGGCAGATTTGATCACTTGGCTGCGTGCGTGATGTTGCCTGCTCTTCTCGTTACCCTAGGGCACTCACTGTTGACTGATTGATACCGCCATGAGCCAATTCGCTATTCGAAGATGATCCTTGTAGTTATCTGCTTCGATGGCCACTAATGCAATCTTTATTGAGACTAACATGAGTCCTACTGAGGGATTGCCAGCATGGAGAGAATCAGGTTTCAATGGTCAATGGTGTTGAATCAGCTACCAAGAACCTTTTCGATGACGAAAATATCTACTGTGGTATAAGATTAGCCTTGCAAAATGCTGTCCTTTTGTAATTACGTCTGCCAAAACTGTTCGTTCCTTGGCTAGAATTCATGGATCTCACTCTCTGCTCGGGCGTTCTCGCTAGGGGGCCCATATCCTGATCGATCCCCCTCTCTTATTCTGGAGGAGGAGGAGTGTCCCCCCCCTTCACCCACTAGTTAGAACAAATCAAGCTCGACGCCCCTGTCAGCTCAAGGACATGACACCCCCCTGTCTTGATCCCCGGTTCTTCAGGTATGGTGAAAGAAAGCACAGCATGTTCCGTCACTGACTTAGTGGTCTTCTTTTCTTTCACCCGCTGAATGGGCTCTGTACGAAATACTGTACCACCGCCACTGTTGTTTCTCTGATCCATCGTATCGCCCAGACCAGCCCGTAAATCAACTCACCAACCTCCCTCTTCCCTTTTCTTCCTCTCTGCCTCGTGCTTCCTCTACTGTTTCTGGTCTTGTTTATTATTTGCTTTTCCGTTATTGTTGCCATCAATCTGATCTTGTGTCGGAATCAATCCTCCCTCCTCATGGGACGGACTACCTCCCTGCCTCTAACGGAATAACGAACCATCGACCCCAAGTCTAGAACTGATCTGCAAGGCGGAACTGAACCGGCAGGAGAAGGCAATTCAACTTCAGCAATTCCCATCAGCGACTGCAGTAGACGAAACGATAAACCTGAATGATATCGCCTACTTCATATGCGCACGCCATCCATCACAAGACCCTGTTTCTCTTACCAACGCTCTCGTCATACCGAATACTCTTCAACACCAAAGCCAGCGTCTGTCTCAGTAGAGGTTTCAGTCAAATCGCCGTCTGCAGCAAACACAACAAGAATCAAGACAAGACTCCTATTCAAGGCAAAGCAAGGGTTAGACCGGGAATTAAGCTTCGTCTTTCTGCAGTGCAATTCTCTTCACTTGTTGCCTGACCTGATTGCGCCGCATCCCACGTACTGCTTCTCCCTTTCTCGGTTGGCTCCGTCTGGCTCTGGTTTAGAGTTGATCTGATCTGCTCAAATACCTACCAGCGCCTGGTCCCATCCATTGCATCTGCATCTGTATCCGTACTTGCATCTGCTTCTGTTCCAGTTCATCCCTTTCCCGTCTTGTCTTTCTTGTCGCTCTGCCTTGAAAGCTATACCCTTGCAGGCACCCACCCAATACAGGGCCCTGCTCTCTATTACATACGCCCACTAGGCCCAGTTACATATTTGTTTTCCTTTTTTTCAAACCCCCTCCTTCGGGTGCCTGATTTGCCTCTCCAATATGTTTACTCAACCAGTGGTTTCCACGCCTACGGGCCCGCCACAGTCGTCCTCCACATCAACCTCAAGACCGAGTCGTCTCCGAGGTTTGAGCTACTTGCGCAACTATACACAACATCATTTATTGTCTCGCGACAACCACCATAACAGCTCCAGCTCTGGATCAGCAGGCGGCACAGGCACAGCAAGCGCACGAAGCACGTCCCCGAATCGACACGGCTCTAGCCTCACGCGATCCCTCAGCCATTCGCCTACTACAAGTGGATCATCGACTGCAACCCAGAACATCAACCACTTGACACTCGTCAGTTCGACACCCGATCCCGTGAGGAATTTGACATCGGCGACCACCACAACATCGATACCTGCGCTGCCTCCTACTTCTGTTCCTGCCTCCGCTTCCGCTACCGCTTCTATTAACGCTGCTACAAAATCTACTGAATCACCAGAGGCTTCTTCACAGCATTCTTCCGACATCAACGACCCCGCTACCGCTGCAACAGAATCAGCAATGACTGCAGATACTCAAGCCTCCGCAGCCGCAGCCGCAGCCGCAGCCGCAGCCGTTGGCGTAGTCGACTCGCACCAGGACCACCCTACCATGACGAGATCGCGATCAGCCACCACTGGCGAAGGGGACTCGTCGACTCCCGAAACTACCCCGTCAATTCGCTTCTCAGCCTATTACGACCCGCGCTCTACACGCCCGTCCCTGACGTTCCCTCCTATTTCCAGAACTCTGCCCACAGGCTCTGAGAAGATTCGTGTTGGCCGTTACTCGGAACGCGATACTCACTCCATGTCGAATATGCCTGGTAACCAGCCATCAGCTGCACCAGTGGGTTTCAAGAGCAAGGTCGTCAGTCGTCGCCACTGCGAGTTCTGGTACGAGGATGGAAAATGGTATATCAAGGACGTTAAAAGCTCTTCTGGTACATTCCTGAACCATATTCGGTTAAGCCCACCGTCTCAGGAAAGCAAGGCTTTCTCCGTTAACGATGGAGATATCGTTCAACTCGGAATTGACTTTAAAGGTGGAGAAGAGATGATCTTCCGCTGTGTCAAGATGCGACTAGAGTTAAACCGTGGCTGGCAGAACAAGCTTAACACATTTAAGTAGGTTTTGAGTCGACTGCTGAAATCTTCATATGCTGACTTTCTTATTAGCATGGCGGCGCACAAGAGGTTGCAGACGATGGCTTCTAGTGGAGCAGCTGGTACTAACTCTCAGGATTGCTCCATTTGCCTGAGCTCTATTGCCGTAAGGCTTCCTTATAATCTTGTTCTCTGCCTCTCTTTACTGACGATTACATAGCCCTGCCAATCTTTATTTGTAGCACCCTGCTCTCACACCTGGCATTTCAAGTGCGTAAGATCACTGCTCAACTCACCACAATACCCCATCTTCATCTGCCCCAACTGCAGAGCTGGTGCCGATTTAGAAGCCGATGTCGATGAAGTGGCCGAAGAATGGCAGCAGCTTAAGAACGATTCCGAGGTAGAAGCATCAACTCCAGCTCAAGCTGGCACTGAGCCGGAGACGGATCCGGTCCCTGCTGCTGCTAATTCGGGAACTTCGACACCGGAGCGATCGCACATAGCCGACATAGACCACATGGATGTTACTGTCAATATCACGCCAGAAACACCTCGGCGAAATGAAGTTAGCCATGCTATATCCGAGCCGTTGCCTATTCGAAATGCGGCCTCAGCTCCACGAAGAGTTGGCCAGCTCGGAGATAGTCGAACACCGTCACCTCCTGGCGGCACTGAAGGGCCAATCACCCCACGAAATAATGTTGGACCATGGGTTTTTGATGGCAGTGCCGGCCGCACAGTGAGCGCCACAGAAGGCGAAATGACCAGTATAGATGCCGCAGCACAGCCAGATACGAGCGAACACGACATCACGGCTCGATGATGACTTCATTCGAAACCCGGTTCATATTACTACATATATACAGACCACTTGACCTTCAAGCGGGGCTTGGGAACGATTACATACATGGCGTTCTATTGGTTTGTCCTCGTTCTCATGGCAGCAAAGGCGTTGGGGAATTTGAAACATAGCCATCTGTCGAAAAGTACAGAATTGGTTTTGCTTGGGCTGGTGCGGCATCGCGTTGTCCTGGTTCATTCTTTTAAGATATTTGAGGGAGATTTAGACACGATGGACGTTTATATGGGATAGGATGCGAATGGTCGAATATGGACCTATGAGCAGGAGTCAATGGAGTAGACTTGTTCTCATATCATTCCAATTAAAATGCTAAAGATTTCGTGTAGCTCCGCAATATGAGATGCTGTTTTCATGAAGGCCTTCGTATAATAAACGCCACTGCATACGTACTTAGGCAAATGGACCCTGCCATGCTATCTCCAGCGTCTACAAGATCCTTGGAAAATGGAAAATGGAAATTGTTAATGCATATTATTGGAAACCTTTCAGTGGTCTTCCTGTCTTTCTCGCATCTGTATATTAAAAATAATGGCATTATGTCATCACTGTCGTTCCCGGCACCGAGATGATCCGGGCTAATCGCCGAGTGCGGGCGGCCTATCCGGGGTTGTGCTAAATTTCGACGGCTTTAGTCGCAAACTCATCCGCCAGCGCCAATACTTCTACCAAACATTTCTTAGCCCTTTGCACTTTGCTAGAGCAGAATCGAGATTTATACTTCTCTTATTCTTGCTAGCAGGCGCGTCATAATAATGCTTCGTCCCTTTCCTCAGTACCTGCCAACAGGGGCCCGGGCGTCATGCTCCTGGGTCTTGGGGCAGACTTCCAAGCTTTCGCTACCACGGAGATCTATGGCTACCGTGCATGTGAAGGGAATTGGGAAGGTATTTTGCATGATATATGTATCGAACAAGCCCAGCTAAGGTGTAATAGGATCCCACAGAACTTGACCGAGTTACAACACTTACCAATGGCCTACGAGTTGCATCAGAAGCCCTCCCCGGATCCTTCGCCGGCGTAGGTGTCTATATCGAAGGCGGCTCTCGATTCGAAAACGACTCTCTCCGCGGTGTATCTCACATTATGGACCGTCTCGCTTTCAAGTCGACATCGAAGCGCTCCGCAGACGATATGCTCGAGCAGGTCGAGGCCTTGGGTGGAAATATTCAATGTGCCTCTTCAAGAGAGAGCATGATGTACCAGGCGGCAACCTTTAACAATGCTGTTCCCCCGACAATCGAACTCCTCGCCGAAACGATTAGGGATCCTCAAGTTACGGAGGAGGAGGTAGCAGAGCAGATCGAGACCGCGCGATATGAAATTCGAGAGATTTGGAGCAAGCCCGAACTTATCTTGCCCGAGCTGGTACACACTGCTGCATTTAAGGATAATACGCTCGGAAACCCATTGCTGTGCCCGGAGGAGAGGTTAGGTGCTATTGACCGAAATACTGTTTTGGCATACCGAGACCTCTTCTACCGACCTGAGAGAATGGTCGTAGCTTATGCTGGAGTCGAGCACTCGGAGGCTGTCCGGTTAACAGAGAAGTTTTTCGGTAATATGAAGAAGGGTAGCGAACGGGTCCAAGAGATCACTGGCTCTGAGACAACTGACAGTGAACTATCAGATAGCGAAGCCAGCTCATCGTCAGCGTCTTCATCGCCGCAGTCCTCCTCAGGCCTCCTCTCACGATTCTTCAAGCACCCCCCCTCCGCTTCTCAAAACCTTCAAAATCTTCCCTCTCAAAACGACATTACAAAGCCCTCTAGATACACTGGGGGCTTCCTCTCGCTCCCCACTCAACCACCTAACCTGAGCGGTCTCCCCACTTTCACACATATTCACCTCGCTTTCGAGGGTCTGCCCGTGGCCTCGGATGACATCTATGCCCTCGCCACGCTTCAGACTCTTCTTGGTGGTGGCGGCTCTTTCTCCGCTGGTGGACCTGGCAAGGGCATGTACTCTCGTCTGTACACAAATGTCCTGAACCAGCATGGCTGGGTTGAGTCATGTATGGCATTTAACCACTCCTACACTGATTCCGGCCTCTTCGGTATCTCAGCAAGCTGTCTTCCTGGCCGTACCGCCAACATGCTCGACGTTATGTGCCAAGAGCTCCGTGCTCTGACGCTTACAACGGGTTTCTCACGCCTACAAGAGACCGAGGTTGCTCGTGCGAAGAACCAGCTGCGATCCAGTCTCCTAATGAACCTAGAGAGTCGCATGGTTGAGCTTGAAGATCTCGGCCGTTCCATCCAGGTCCATGGCCGCAAGATTCCCGTCAAGGATATGTGCCGTCGCATCGAGAACCTTACAGTGGATGACCTTCGCCGTGTGGCCAAGATGGTTGTCGGCGGTAAGGTGAAGAACCCTGGTGGCGGAAGCGGTGCCCCTACCGTGGTGCTGCAGGAAGCTCAGGCATATGGCGTGAGCAGCCACTCGATGAGCTGGGATCAGATTCAGGATCGTATCGACAGCTGGAAGCTTGGCAGCACATAGAAGCAGCATACGATTATTCTAAAGAGGCGATGCATGGGGTGCATGTCGCTGGTCACTTTCTAGAGATCCTCAAATGAAGAACGGGTGTATAATAGAAAGAGCTTGTCAAGTATGTGCAGGGCTTAACGGGCATCAGGATGGTTGTAGCATTATCTGGAGCATCGAGGTGATGATCATCTTCACGATATGTATTATTATGAGCCCACACGAGTACTCTACTAGACTCAAAATTCAAGACATATCACCAAAAAAAAAAGCAGAGGAATCCGGTGATTCTATAGATGTGTTAATCTAGAATTTATTATGGGAAAATATAGTGTTAGCAGATAACTCCTGACTCTATTGTCTTCTCATTCTGGGTATGTATTCGTGCCATCTTCGCAGTACGCCATAATTCCTGTTGTTCGCCGTCCATAACTTCTATCAAACAAAATCATATTTTGCATAAATATCTCAATCAAAGTTTAGATCGGACTGCCTCAAGGCGATACTTGACGTCCTTAAGAGCTTTGTTGGTGGGTTTCCAGTCATCAAATTGCCGAAGCAACTCATCTGCCTCGTTGCTCAACTCGGTTCGTACGAAGTTTTCTTCGAGTAGCCCGCGCATGATCCATGGTAGGACATACGGATTTTGAGATGTCAGAGGCCCGCCGCGCGGGGAGATTGTGCAGGGCGGAGGTGACGGGCCAGCAGATGCTGTCTCAAGTGCGTGTGCAATAGCAAGATCGTAAACTGCATCATCATAATAAAGGCGAGAGTGGCCAGCACCAGAGTAAAGAGATCCGGCTAGAGGCACGGAAAGTTCGCGGATCAAGCCATGATCAGAAACGCCGAGGTTGCGAAGCTTAAGAGCAAAACCCACCAGGTGGGCAATGAAGTCCGGGGCATGGAGACGCCCGTCAATGAAGACCGCCCGGTAGATGTAAGGGTGATTTGCTGGCGAATAAATAGCAGACTATTGACGTTAGCTGACCCGATCTGAAGATGTGCAACGCTCAAGATGAACTTACCTCCATTGGCACGACTTGGTCATCGATGCTGCCGATGAATGTGATGCGAGTTCCGTAGTCTACTACCCGCTTGAGAGCTTTCTCGAAACGCTTCGAATTGTCACTCTCTGGGTTTCCAAAGTCCCACAACTCGGCTGCTGAGCCCATCAACAGGCCAGACTTGTAGTCCGGGAATGGTCCCAGAGCCACTCCAGCCATGGCACAGACACCAACTTTCGCATTTGTGATAATGCCAAGGTCAATGAGTTTCTCGAGTAACATTATGCTCACAGGAACGCCCTGCGAGTGACAAGCGATCAAAATGAAGTCAGCACTCCGAATGTGGTCAATCCAGTTGAGCATAAGATTCCACAAATTATCGACCCGGTCTCTGATTTTCCCTTCTCCTTCTAAGGCGACCTTTTCGATCTCGCAGTCACCACATCCATGAGACTCAGTCCATCTCCGGATCGCCTCAGCACCAAGCGCTGCGAAACGAAGAGATGTGCCTGTTGGCTGGCCAATCATAGGACGTAGGTAAGTCGCAGGAAACAGGCCATGGACGCCGATTGCAATGGCCTTTCGAATCTTGGGGGGATTGTCCACTCGGACAACATGGTTCGGGGGAGCTTGTTGTGTGCGAAGAAGGAACTGTGTTAATTGCTTCAAGATGGACGGGTTCTCCTTCATGTGGTAGGTACTGGAGAAAGATGGCAGAAGAAGATTTGTAGAGGTTCTCGATGATGCTTCTGATTCGGCAATGGACGGACTAGAGGAAGCAGCCTTGACTGCCGCTTTGTCAATATCTTGTGTTGCGGGTGTTGTACTGGTAGGGGTGGATGTACCAGATACAGACGGTGATGGAGGATCCAGATCCATCGACTGTGGTCTACCGCGTTTGTTTTTCTTCATCCACCCCGACTTCATCGTCGCCTGAGCCTCTTTCGGTTTCAAATCAACTTTTGCGCGGTCCTTGGTTGGCGATACGTCGCATTCTGCCATAGGTCGAGGATGAGCCTCTGACCCCTCCCCCATGATAGCCACTTCTCCTGACTCCGGCATAGGTGTACTATCCTTTGACTTTGGTGATTCCTTAGACCAAAACACCCAAGTCGAACCAGCCTTGGGCGGCGGCTCATGCTGATGTGGAAGCGGCGCATCCGTCATAGTGACATCCTCAGAGGGTGTATTTGTACTTGGTTGTGGTTGAGTGTCCTGCTTATCTTCTGAAGTCTTGACAGACTCAGCCGCTGGATACCAATAACTGAACCAAGACAATGACTGTGGCGCCTTCATGCTTTTAGGTGATGCGACTTGATCTGTAGATGTCGTTTGAGCGGGTGGAGTGACAGGCCTGGGTTCATCCACTTCCTTGGTGGCCTCGGCTTCAGCTGTTGGTGTACCATTTAGATCAGGCGCTGGAGCGGCCTGCGTCTCTGTGAAAGGTGTTTTCGACCACCATCCAAGCCACCCTGACGATGTCGCTGGACGTTGGAGGTCCGTTTGTGACACGGTTGCTTCAGTGCGAGTATCCAATTGATCTTGATTATCATCGGTCTTCGACTTGGGTGCCTTGGGTGGCGTCGGCTCTGCAATGACTGTATCTTTTAGTGACTCTCGAGTCTCCATGACCTTGGACGACTCCCGCGATGGTTCGGGATCGGATTTTTTCTGAGTCTGCGATTCGGCTTGCGCGCTTTCTTCTGTCATAGTCACATCGGACTTCGTCTCGGAAACCTTTGGCATCGTCTTAATCGTTGCGGCCGTACTTCGAATACTAGCGTTATCGTCGCCCTTCCTCGCTTCGTATCGACTTAGATCTGATGTTTTATTTAACTTGACGGACCCTCCAAAAATGTTTTCCTTTGCGACCGATGTAGATGCCGAGGCTTTGGAGGGTCGTTGCCAGGAACCGTACCAGCTCTTCGTTTTCCGAACCTAGGAGTACTGTTAGACATGGTGGAATGAACAAGAAAAGATATCATAATGGGCAGACCGACCTCTTTGCTCTTGCTCTGTGCTGTGGAGCCTGGATCACCCATGATCTGCTCTGTTGATGGCGCTTTTGCGTTGTTGTTATGATCCGCCTCTACTGCAGGTGATGCCTTTGATGCCTGTGATTGTGACGTAGGGGCCTCTGTTATTGAGTTACTGACCAGGGTCCGAGAGTCGTTGTTCGCAGCTGATTCGGCCGGATTGGGGCGTGCCTTTTTACGTGGCAACATTATGTATCAAATATGGCGTGAGTATGCCATGAATGGTTTGAATTATGAGAAGTGTTGTGCCTATATGTTTTGTTGTTGTTTTATCAGAGTGCTAATTTCATAGTTCCGTCATGTGTTGATTCAGATGCCCGCGCCTAGCTAGACCCAACAGTTAAGGAACAGTTCTGGACGGCCGCTTGGCCCCCGCCATAAAGGGTAACTGCAGGGTAGTGGGCCCGCCCAGACAGCCCCATCATTCGTTATCGATAAGAAAAAGATTTCAGTCCATCCAGCTTCGACAGAGAAAAAGATCTTGAGAGTGTGAGAAAGCACAGTTGGTGATGCGCCAACGTCTTTCACAATGAGCAACCTCAAACGAAAGGACGCCCCCGGCGGCAATCCGCCTGCCAAATCGGCAAAAAATACAAAAGAAGCCAGACCTACCAAAAAAGAAAAGGTCGGCAAAGATGCGAAGCCCGCTCCCAAGAAGGGTGCTGAGACAGCCGACAAGGCTCCTGTTGTGTCGCTCCTGAAGGAAGACGAGCCAATGTTCCCCCGAGGTGGTGCCAGCGTCCTCACCCCTCTAGAGCAGAAGAAGATTCAGCTAGAGGCCAAGGCTGATGCCATGCGCGACGAAGAATTCAATACTGGCAACAAGGTCCCAAAGAAGAAGAAGCGGAAGACTGCCCTAAAGAGTGACAAGAAGTCAGACAAGAAGACCGGAGAGGAGGAACAGGCAGTCAGAATTGAGAGCCTGAGCTTCAAGGTAAACTTAAATCTTTACGTTGATTCACGTTGCCTACTGACGTTGATGTAGAATCTGGTCAAAGGCTCTCTTGTTCTTGCACAGGTCACACGAATCAACGACCTCGATCTCGAAGTCGCATTACCAAACAACCTTACCGGACACATCTCAATCGTCGCCATCTCCCAGCAATTGACGGAACGTCTCGAGAACGAGACTGCAGAGAAGGACGACGACGAGGAAGAGGACGAGGCAGAGGATGACGAGGGTATCGACCTCAAGTCTATCTTTTCTGTTGGTCAATACTTGAGAGTGTACGTGGCATCTACTGCCGAGGAGTCTACTGCCGGAAAGAGCAAGCGACGCATTGAATTGTCCCTGCGGCCCAATGAGGCCAACGCCGGCCTGTCCAAAGATGATGTTGTTCCCAACACAACGGTTATGGCGTCCATTGTCAGCGTTGAGGACCGTGGTTTTGTGATGGACACCGGTATTGAGGATCTCGGTGCTTTCCTTGCAAAGAGTGAGGTTGATAAGAACCTCGACGAGCAAAGATTGCAGCCAGGCGCTGTTTTCTTGTGCCAGGTAATCAGCAAGGGTGCCAATGGTAAGATCGCACAGCTCTCACTTCAACAGAAGAAGATTGGTAACCCCAAGAGTATCCCTGCCGATGCCACGACCATCAATACCTTCCTCCCTGGTACCATGGCAGATGTCCTCATCTCGAACACCGATCGACGAGGTCTTTCTGGAAAGATTATGGGTCACCTCGACGTGACCGCAGATATCATCCAATCTGGGGCTGGCCCTGCTGGTGTGAGCTTGGATACAGCCTACAAGATTGGCTCAAGAGTCAAGGCCCGAGTGATTTGCAACTTCCCTGGTGCCAGAGAGCCCAAGCTTGGAATCTCTCTTCTTCCACATATTACCGCCCTCGAGAAGAAGCGACCTACCAGGTCAACCGACTCCAAGAAGAACCCAACACAGGTTCTCCCCATCTCATCTCTTGTTGAGAAATGCACAGTCCGTCATGTTGAGCCTGATATCGGTCTGTTCGTCGATATTGGCATCCCTGGCTTGAGCGGATTCGTCCATATTTCTCGAGTCAAGGATGGCAAGGTGGAAGCACTTTACGAAGCAAGTGGCACTTACAAGGTTGACTCAGAGCACAAGGGTCGTGTTATTGGCTATAACGAAATGGATGGCCTTTTCCAAATATCTTTTGAGAAGTCCGTGCTTGAGCAGCAATATCTCAGACTGGAAGATGTTCCCATTGGTGCCGTTGTAACATGCAATATTGAGAAGGTCCTTATTGATGAGAAGGGTGTCAGCGGACTCGTTGTCAAGGTTGCCGAGGGAATTACTGGCTTCGTTCCCGAACAACACTTTTCCGATGTGAAACTTCAACACCCCGAGAAGAAGTTCCGACAGGGCATGAAGGTTAAGGCTCGAGTTCTTTCAACCAACCTATCCAAGAAGCAAATGCGCCTTACCTTGAAGAAAACACTCGTCAATTCGGAAGCTCCTGTCATCAAGGCTTACGAACAGGCTAGTGTTGGTATGCAAATTCCTGGTACCATTATCAAGATCCAGTCTTCCGGTGCTATCATCCAATTCTTTGGAGCTGTCCAAGGATTCCTGCCAATCTCAGAGATGAGTGAAGTCTACATCAAGGACCCAAAGGAGCATTTCCGAACTGGCCAAGTCGTCAGCGTACATGTCCTTGACGTCGAGCCTGAGTCTAGGAGACTCGTCGTATCCTGCAAGGACCCTTCTGCTTTTGGCCTGGATAAACAGAATGCCCTCAAGAAGCTCCAGCTTGGTGACATTGTCTCCGCCAAGGTCACACAAAAGACCGAAGATCAGGTTTTCGTCGAATTGGCCGACGCTCAGCTCAAAGCTATCCTCCCCGTTGGCCACCTCACTGACAAGTCAACATCCAAGAACCAATATGCTCTCAAACGTATTGCTGTTGGCCAGACACTTTCAGACTTGGTGATCATCGAGAAGAACGAGAACCGCCGTGCTGTTATTCTTAGTCACAAGCCCAGTCTTGTCAGTGCTGGGAAGGACAAGACCTTGCTTACCAGCTTTGAGGATGCCAAGGAAGGCAAGATTGTTGCCGGATTCGTTAGGAACATTACTGTTACTGCCGTCTTCGTTCAGTTCGGTGGAGGTGTGAACGCTCTCCTTCCCAAGGCTCGCCTTGATGCAGACATTCAGGACCTACCTGACTTTGGCATGCACAAGCACCAGTCAATCGAAGTCAAGATTGTCTCCGTTATTCCCGATCACAAGCGCATCGTGGTGGCCCCTTTTGACTTCGACGAGTCTGCCGATTTAGATAAGAAGCTCAAGGCTAGCGACAAGCCTGCTGCCTCAGACGATATTGAATTTGGAACTGTGGCTAAGGCTAAGATTACATCTATCAAGGATACACAACTTAACGTGCAGCTTGTCGACAGTAAGGTTCAGGGCCGAATTGATGTCTCTCAGATTTTCGACAAGTGGGAGGATATCCCCGACCCCAAGGACCCCCTGGAGAAGTACAACAAGAAGCAGACCGTGTCGGTACGCGCTATGGGAGTCCACAGCGCCAAAGACCACCGATTTTTGCCATTCTCTCACCGATCCCTCCACTCTGTGCTCGAGCTTACCGCAAAGCCTAGCGACCTCAAGGCCAAGACTCTCGAACCCCTTTCTCTCGAGAACCTCAAGGTTGGTGACACCTATGTCGCCTTCGTCAACAACTCCAGCCCCCAACATCTCTGGGTCAATCTTTCTCCCTCAGTTCGTGGCAGAATTTCTGCCATGGAAGCATCGGATGACCTTTCTCAACTCTACGATCTCGAGGCTAACTTCCCTGTGGGCTCTGCCTTGAAGGTGAGAGTGACTGGTGTCGATGCTCGCAACAAACGTCTAGACCTGTCTGCTCGCTCTTCCAGCTCTTCTGAGACTGTTACTTGGAGTGCTCTCAAGCAAAACATGGTTCTTCCTGGACGAGTCACAAAGGTCAACGAGCGCCAGGTTCTCGTCAAGCTGAGCGAACTTGTGTCAGGACCCGTTCACCTCCCTGATATGGCCGATGACTTTGACACTGTCAACACTCTGAAGCAAAAGAAGGGCGACATCGTTCGCGTTTCTATCATGGAACTTGACGTAAGCAACAAGAGACTCCGACTATCAACCCGTCCTTCTCGTATCATGAGCTCTACGCTCCCAGTCAAGGATAAGGAGATCAGCGACGTTTCTCAGTTGGATACTGGTGATATTGTCCGAGGATTTGTCAAGAATGTCTCAGACAAGGGACTTTTCGTTCTCCTCGGTGGACAGGTTACTGCTCTGGTCAAGATTTCGAACTTGTCAGATCGGTATCTGAAGGAGTGGAAGGATCATTTCCAAATTGACCAGCTTGTCAAGGGCCGAGTTATTGCTGTCGACAAGCAGACTCGCCACGTGGAGATGAGCTTGAAGTCTTCAGTCGTTGACGAGGATTACACCCCTCCCATTACATACAATGATATCAAGGAAGGTCAGGTCGTGACCGGAAAGGTGCGAAAGGTTGAGGAGTTTGGTGCTTTCATCCTGATCGACAACTCCGACAATGTCAGTGGTCTCTGCCATCGCAGTCAGATGGCCGAGAACCCTGTCAAGGACGCAACCAAGCTCTACAAGGAGGGTGATGCTGTCAAGGCTCGTGTTCTAGAAGTCGACACCAACAAGCGACGAGTCACCTTCGGACTTAAGCCTTCACTTTTCGAGGATGCTGATACTGATATGGATGACTCTGATGCCGGTGTTGAGCTCGATGAGGACGACAGTGACGACGATGTGGATATGGATGATGCTAGTGCGCTCCTCAAGATCCTGGGTACAGATAATGCGGGAGACTCAGACGAAGATGGGGACGGGGACGAAGACGAAGACGAAGATGACGAGGATGAGGATGACGAGGAGGATGAGGACGATGATAAGGATGTGGAGATGGAGGACCAACTGACCAAGAAGAAGTCCAAGGGTCTCGGTGCAGGAAAGAAGTCTGAGTGGTCTGCTGACCCCTTCGATGAGCCAGAATCAGAGTCAGAGGAGCAAACGAAGGACAATGAGAAGACAAAGAAGAAGAGGCGGAACAGGGACGAGATCCAGGTCGACCGAACGGCTGAGCTTGATGCCAATGGCCCTCAGACCTCTAGTGACTACGAGCGATTACTGCTTGGACAGCCTGACTCGTCAGAGCTGTGGATTGCCTACATGGCTTTCCAGATGCAAGTGTCGGAGCTTTCCAAGGCCCGTGAGGTTGCTGAGCGAGCTATCAAGTCTATCAACATCCGTGAAGAGACCGAGAAGCTCAACGCCTGGGTTGCTTATCTCAACTTGGAGGTTGCCTACGGAACTACGCAGACAGTGGAGGAGGTCTTCAAGCGGGCATGTCAATACAACGACGCGCAAGAGGTCCATGAGCGACTGGCCAGTATCTACATCCAGTCCGAGAAGCTCAAGGTAAGCTACTTCGTGATGCGTCACACAAGTCATCACGCGCTAATTACATAACAGGATGCCGACGCTTTGTTCGAAACAATGGTCAAGAAGTTTGGTGCCAAGTCTTCCAACGTCTGGCTTAACTATGCCCATTTCTTGCATGCTACCCGCAACGATCCTGACCGAGCTCGTGCTCTTCTACCCCGAGCCACTCAGCAGCTCGGCGATCGTCACAGTCAGACTCTCGTGAGCCGCTTCGCCGCTCTAGAATTCCGATCCGCCAACGGTGAGCCCGAACGTGGTCGTACTATGTTTGCGACTCTTCTGGCTGCCTACCCCAAGAAGGGTGATCTCTGGAGTCAGCTTCTTGATCTTGAGATTGGTCTTGCCGACGCCGACCCCACCGCTATCCGTGACGTTTTCGATAGACGGACACGGGTCAAGGGCTTGAAGCCCAAGATGGCTGAGAAGTGGTTCAGACGCTGGGCTGACTGGGAGGAGAGGCTAGACCCCAAGGGCAAGGGAAAGGTGATGGCTAAGGCCCAGGAGTGGGCTGCTGCCTTTAAGGCGAAGAAGGAGGCAGCCGAGGACGAGGAGATGGAGGAGTAGAATACTCGCTCGTCTTTGTTTCAATAATTTGGGATACCATGGTACACTCCTGGCAGTCAAAAGTTAGCACTAATGATGGAATCATTTTCAGCATATATTGTCATCAACGATCTGTTCCAATCAAAGCAAGCCACAAGTGATAGATAGAATTAGTGTACATAGTCCACACTCCGCAACGCTGCCCACATCACGAGCAATCATCAGCCAAGCATGAACACGAGGTGATCTTCATGAACCGGGTATCGGCAAGTTATTGGTTGGAGGAATGACGAAACCCTATGTATAACATGTAGTAGTGTCGGTATTCCGTCCGTGTTCTGTACAGTATGGATGTTTACATGTGCGCCGGCTGCATAGCAGCTCTTGTTGGCGTGCAACAACCTTGTATAACTACAAATGTCTACAGAGGAAGCAGCAGAAAGTTTTGTCCTGCCAAGACACACCCCCCTGCTCGTGACTAGGGTCCCTAGAGAAGTCAGAAAAAGCAAAAAAACGCGGTGAGGGATTTTCCTACTTATAAACCTTCTATAACCCCTCCATAAGCTATTAATTGGTTTTTTTAAGGTTTCTAACAATCTTATAGGTCCTCTAATAATATCCTTAAATACTAATATTATAATATAAGCCTTTATTATATCCCTTAAGGCTCCTTATAGCAATAAATC
>VYWZ01000157.1:0-35773 GCA_008711595.1 Fusarium xyrophilum | reverse complement strand
TCTTAGTATTATAACTACTTTAGTACATTAAACTATCTTGCTTCAGTTAACTAGATACTACCCTATAGATTACCTTCTTCAAGAGGAATAGTTATTAAGTATATAGTTCTTAAGAGGTTAGGTGCATGTTTAGGCGTTGTCGCTATAGCAGCGGGCTCACACACACACTCATAGGCTGAGACAGTCAGGATGCTGGAGGCTTGCTTTAGTTGGGCTGGACTGAACTGGTTCTGGACTATTTTGAGCATTTCCTTGTTGCAGTTGGCTGTTAATTGTTGATGATGTTCATGATGGTTGCTTGGGTGTTCAGGTAACAAGCCCCAAACTTCCCATGGCGTGAGATGCTCTGCATTGGATCCGATGCTTCCTGTCCTGTCCTTATCTCGTGTTTTATTGTCGCTATTCCTGTTCCTGTCAGTTGCAGTTGTTGCTGTGGTTGCCCTCTTCCAGGGCGTTCGCTATAGCGGGTTCGTGCTGTAGTTCCATCTGTAGCATTCACTCTAATCAATGAAACGAAACGCCCTCCTTTTCTCGTCTATTTTTTTCCCTTCCACAACATCCCACTCTTTTCTCCAGCGCGCGCGTGCAGTTCATTCTTGTCATTTGCAATGAGACTTTTGCTCTACTGATATTCATCCCTCCATCTCGCTTTTGGAGCCCTCCTAATTTAATTCTTTGGGATCACACGCCATCTTTCCCGCCCACTACCCGCGCCTCCATCATCACGCTACGTGATCCTCTGGAGCTGGAACCCGTCGCAAGAACCGTGCTCTTCGGAGAGGCTCAGTCTTAGACTCAGACTCAGGCTTGACGGACCCTGGTCTCGAAGGACCCCTCCACCTGACTGCACTCAATCTCGTCTGCTGGCGTTGGGCTATCCCGCCCGCCCTTCCATCAATCTCGTGCTATCGTCAACATCCAAAGTTGTTTTCCGCCTTTTCACTTTGGTCGGCGCAACGCATTCCTCGAGCTCGCAACTGACTCTTGCTTGATTTCGCCTCGTTCTCTTTGCCTCTCATCGCTCGTTGAGCTTATGCTGCCCAAGTCGTGCCCAAGCAACACCCAACGCAACCTTACGGCAGCTAGTCTTTTGCGTCTGTCATATCAGCAACCTCATCCAGACCATACAGAACTCTAGAAAAAAGCACCACCCCCGATTTTATTTTTGCTTTGCGTGCCTCAAAACCATCCCCTGGCCCTTGCGCCCCTCCACTCAGCTTCTTGGAAGCCAGCACTTCTGCAGTCTCTTCAAGACATTGAATCTGCGTTGTCTCCCGTTAAATACCGACCGTGTCCCAGAACTGCACCGTTGTGCAGGTTTACTTCTCTTCTCTGCACAGCAAAACACATCTTATTAATCATCGACACTCAAGTGTCCTCCGAGCAGTCATGGTTTCCTTTTCATGTGAGGTACGTTGTTCGGTGAAGTGTATTCTCTGCATTGTTTGCACTCCAATTCGCCAAGTCTCGACTTTTTATCCATTCCCATGGATTAGTAGTTATGCTGCTATCCAAAGACTCCCGCCGCTCAAGCCATATCCATATCCTATCCCCCTCCGTTTCCATATCTATCAATCAAATGCCCCATCACTCCCGTCAATGCCAGTCCCAATGCCAACACCAATGCCCACCCCCCTAAACAAACCTCATACACGCCTGACATCACTTCCACCACACCATTCTTGTCAATGGACACCCCTTCTTCCCCATGCCGATCTCCTGGCCCACCATAACCGTCTTGCCGTGCTCTCGCCTCCCCTTGTATTCCTCAAATATCCCAGTACACCACCGCGCCGCATCGAACGAGTATCCATTGTCTTGCATCCCACTTATACCCTTCATGCCGTAGTTTATATCAGCTCCGTCCTTTGTTATAGTAACTTACATACTACATACAGGCCTGCGGCGACGTTCTTACCAAGAAGAAGCTTGATCCTCATCGTAACCGCTGTCGCGGCGCTACCTTCACCTGCATTGATTGTATGGTGTATTTCCCTGGCGTCCAATACCGATCACATACCGTATGTACCACAAGGCTTTCCGGTAGCCATAAACCCCCTAAGCTCGTGTAATCGTCTGACATCATATAGAGTTGTATGACCGAAGACCAGAAGTACCAAGGTGCGCTCTATAAAGACAAGAAGAACAAGAAACAGAAGCACAGCCACCCCAACGATAACCAGCAACACTACACCCAAGACCAAGCCATGGCTGAAGTTCAAACTCTCCCCAACAACACTGGTAACATGAGCCACTACGCCTACGTTGAAGACGTCCCTGAGGATCAGTTCGGCTGGGCCGAGTACGAAGAAAGCAGTGATGATGAGTCGCCAAACGGCCCACCCCCAGAGGCTCCTACGCCTCCTTCTGCTGCCCCGGAACCACATGTGGATGTATTTGACTTCCTCGTTGGAACTGGACAAACACCCAATGCTTCCAACATGAATCTCGACGCGGAGCCAGGCAACTCACTGGTACGATACGAACCCAAGGACAAGGGCGACGAATACGGCTTCATGGATGACGACGATGAACTTGCAGTCGAATATGGAAGTGGCCCCGTGCCAGCCTCCGAATTTGTTACACCCGCTTCAAAATCCGAAAGACGCAAAAGCCGGACCAGCACTGAGAAGAAGGACAAGAAGCGCAAACGATTACATATCGATGTTCCTAGTGACCAGGTTATGACGGATGCCCCACCGGTTCTTCACTCAGGACTCACTGGCGACATCAACCGTATGATGCGCCCTGTATTTCCCCCATCACCTGATTACTCCGGTGGTGACGCTCCGGAAATTTCTCCCGCGAGCCCTCTGAAGAAGTCAAAGCACTCCAAACATTCTAAGCACTCGAAGCATGCCTCTACTGGTCATAGCCTCTTTGGCATGATTGCCGGCAGCAAGCCCAAGTCCAAGTCCAAGACGAAAACCAAGTCATCAAGCAAGACCAAGAAGAGCTCTTCCTCTTCCAAGAAGTCCCATAAAGAGAAGAAGCCTCAGCAGCTCATCGAGTATCGCCCTCAGAGCAAAGATGGCAAAACAGACCCCAGCGCTGGACAAGTCGTCCTCTACAAACCTCGAGCCGACGTCTTCCTCAGTTTTGTCGACAAGGGTCCTGAGAGTGAAAAGGGCGTTAGCTTAAACAGGGTTCTTAAGCGTTTCCACCGAGAACGTGAGGCTACTGGCAGCGAGTTGGGCAAGGGCAAGGAAGAGAAAGAACTCTGGAGATCCCTCCGACTTCGACAGAATGAACAAGGAGAGATCGTCCTGTTCTCTGTTGAGTGATTATCCAACTTCAAATTGAAACAAAAAAAAAAAAGAAACAAAAAGAGCAGAATTGGAAGATCAGGCCGAAACTCGGACAGACACCGGGCATGGGATTCAAGGAGTTTATGAGGATGATGCATTGAGACAACGTTTTTTCCCACGATACCTTTATCGACAAGCTTTTATTTTGTACAAGTTTTCGGGAACAGATGGGATCGGAGGGGTTCAGCTGGCTCGTCAGGTATGTATCTGGCGGTTGCGAGTATTGGGGCCCCTGGATCTCCATCAGTAATTGTGTATAGTATGTATACAAGGGAATGGACGGGCATATCTTGCTGGATGCAAGGATGGACCATTTTTCTTGGTGTTGAGATTTATTCTTTCAAGACTATGCCTTGGGAAGCCGAATGGCAGATAATGGGCGGTTGGTGCATCGGACGGACCGGAATGGACTGGAATGGATACCACGAAAGGATTGGAGGGTCTTATTTTTATTTTTATAGCGGCATGAGCCTGGTCTGATGATACCCATGGGCCCCGAGCCACGGTATCTCTTTGTTTTGTTTCTAGCATCTCGCATCGAGGATGTGGTTGAGCATACTAATACTTGTTCATCTGAATTGGATATCTTGCGAATCAAATCTAACTAATAAGTCATTACATCACACGTAGTGGTAAGATATGCTGAGCCATGGCTTCACGTCGACATAAAGGGCATTCGGGTTTTTCCCTCACCCAGTCTCCTATACACTCCCAACAGAAGACATGACCGCATTGTGTTGCTGAGGGATCTCTCATCTCTTCCAAGCACAGTGTGCACTTTCTTTGTTGTCCACCCTTGATGTAGCCCATGGTATTGTCATCAGTCAATTGAATACGTGGTACAGCTGCTGCTGGGGTGTGTGTAGCAGCAAAGATGTCGACTTTAGCCTTTGAGCTTGAAGCCCCTGTGGGTAGCAATAGGTTGTTATCGCCATTGTAGGCTCCGTCATGGTTTAAAGAGATATAATCAGAAGCCCCACAAGCAGCGCGTTCGCGAGCTGCTGACTCGGTAATTGTAGATCGAACATGGGTATAGCCCTGGACCGCAAGTTGAATGACTAGCAGTACACCTAGGAGTTCGTATCCTGCACGATCGGGTGTATCAGGAACAGTACGCGTGAATACGTATCGCAGAGAAAGAAGTCTCTTGGACAGCTGGTAATATGTACCACTGAAGTAGAAAAGGGCTAGAATGACGGCCTTGAAAGGAGCGCCTGATGTGAAAGAGCCCAGATGCTGGTCTAGGTAAGACCACATGCGCGCTTCGCGCCCTGTCGCCGAACCGTTATCTCTTTTGCGGAGGCTCTCTAACCGGCGCTGTAGAAGGTTGCGCAACCGAGCGCGTAGTCCAGGGAGAATCCGGGCCGCGATATAGGGGAGAAGAATGCTGGCAGCTACGTAGCCTGCGCGACGGCCGATGGCAGGAAGTTGACCATCACGCGCATCTATCTGTACAAGATCGCAATACTCCTCGCCGAGGGTTCGGTTGCCGGGAACTGTAGTGAGAGCAAAGTAGGCGAGCGTTGCCAGGGTCTGGATCTCCGGTGCGCGGGCGTGTGTGAGACGGGCACCGCGAAGGCGACGATGCAGGTCGCTCAGGATCTGTGTGAGGTGGCCGGTGAAGTATGCATCCTTTTGGTGAGAGCGGATGATGTCGGGGGCGGTGGCAAAGGGATATGGTGATGCTGATGAGGACGATGCTGAAGAGGAGGAGGACATGGTTGTTTATGATCGGCAAAAGAGAGCACGCATGCGCATGCACGGGGTGTGATGGATGGCTGGACGGGAGGGAGGATCGAGCGTGGTCTGATTATTCGGGCAGTACGAAGGCGAAATGAATGAAGGCCAAAGTCGAGGATTTGTAGAGACGGGAAACACAATTAGGTGAAGAAGGAAAATGATTAATAAATTGGCGGTTGGTGTTGGATAATAGTTAAATAAAAGCAGCAAAACGAACCTCGGTCGGGACAAGGTTAAGCTGAAGCGCCAAGTTAGCATTTCGGTCTTCGGTAAGTACTCACCCGCGTTCTTTACTTCTTTACCATGTGAGTAACTACTCTGTATATACTTCCTCTTTTAGGAAATGCACATACTTAACTTGGGCATTAGGAGTAGATATCCCATTAAGAATCTTGTTGTGCATGATGGGGGCAGCAAGATATGAGGAAACTGTCGCCGTATCCCTTAATGATGCCGTGGTCATCTGAGACATGGAGAACACTTGGAACCTGTAATTCCTCTTGATACTGCAATCTGCAGATCGCTAGGTACCTGTAGCCTCACCTATCTGCCACCTTAAGCTTGGTATCTGCAGCGGGTTGAAATATCAAGCCCCATGGATTCTACAATCAGGAAATACAACAACAGCGTTTCTGACACACATCGCAATGGCACCAACAATGGATAAAAACAAAAGGCCCTGCATACATGTATGGCCCATGCCCCCCCGCACTGAATCAGAGGCTATTTTGCCTCAAATATTAGCCTTAACGAGGTCCTCTCGCTTCTCTGCCCAAGGTACGCCTCTTCCTTCAACCCATCCAAAAGGATACTATGCTCTAATTCGCCCATCGCACTTCTCCGGTATGTTATCCAAATGCTCCTTGATGAGAGCACTTCCTGACATAAATCATAGCCATCGTCTCGATGGCTATAGGCCACATCCTGCGTCTCGTCTGAATGACGATGTTCCCAGTCGTCAACGGAGAGCACTACCCAACGCAATCCCAACGCAATCCTCAGGGGATTGACGATCGCAAGATCTCCCACCAGTTGCTCAGCGCGATGTACAAGTCTCCTTTGCTACATCGAGACTATCAGTAATGAAGATCAATGACTGGACTGATCGACGTATCCGATATATCAGATTTGGTGTTGCAACTGATGAACCTCATTTGAGAGAGGATTGGGTTATCATTCGTACGCCGAGTCCAAGCTGAAGCCGCAAGTCCGCTATTGTATGTAGCGAAGAAGATTTCTGAGCAAAACTGGGGGGCCAGAAGTTCTTCTACCCAGTGCAGGAGCTGGGGGGGTGGGTTTGAACCTGGCGAGGTGTACGCACATAATTGTCGCGGAGCAACTTTGGACACCTGGCAAACTAGACCAGGTCACTAGGAGAAGACATTCTGGGCCTCAACCTTGCCGGGGCTACGCACATGATCGTCGCAGAGCCATCCTGGACACCTGGCAAACTAGACCAGGTCATTGGGCGAACATATCGGCTCCCTCAGGACAAGCAAGTCCATATATGGCACACGAGAGCCCACCCGTCGGAGATCGACCAGGTCATCCTGAGTAGACAGGCACAAAAGACCCATATTGTAAGACAGCTTCTCTCTGCCGTTACAGGAGAAGCAAATGCAAAGGCAGTGGATATTAATGAGAAGGCATTACCTACTCATACAGTTTATGAGTGGGCGAAGGGGAGGGCCAAAGATACAGCTGAGAATGAGCGTATCAACAAGGCGTTGAAGGAATGGACTTCTACTCTGTAGAGTCAAATCAGATGAGCTTCAGGATTGCTTCAGGATTGCTTTAGGATTGCTTTAGGATTGCTTTAGGATTGCTTTAGGATTGCTTTAGGATTTATTCACTAAGCTTAGCCTAAATTTATGCCCCTATTCTAATATCTTTATAAACTTTACCTAATTCTTCATATAGTTCAGATGAAAGTGATTGGAAATAAGAGGACGGACTGGGCGCGACTGTTGAACAATTCCATATTCAGTATTCAGTATTCAGTATTGGCTTTGCAGCTTTGTTACATCTTACTCTACCTCTAAATATTTACAACCGACAACTCATCCCTATTGTGGCCCTAAGGGGGCGGTCGGTTGAAGTCAAGCGGCGCCATCACGCCTTGTTCTGAACCTTGAAGCTGCATACTCAAGAATTCGTCCGTCACAAGTGTACCCAACTCCTCTCCCCACTGAGCCATGAGCTCAGCTGTGACATTGTGACCCAACTCTAGGCCGTTCATGAGATCTGGTCCAACGAGAGGATCTTCCGGGGGCATCACAACCTGTGCATTTCGTGCCCGTACGACATAGTCTTTGATCTCACCCATGCATGGCCAAGTGTGCTGTACTTCATCCATTGCATCAATGACGGTCGAGAGTGGCCGTGCAATGTCCGAGTCTTCCCACGAGGCTCCCTGGAAGAACCTCTTCATCATAATGGTGCCAGCTACCGTGGATAGAGTCTGGACAAAGTCCAGCGGCAACGAGCGGAATCGATAGTGTCGCGAATATGTTCTCATCAAACGCAGGATAGCCTGCAGCGACTCGTAGCAGATCTCCACGTCTTCGCTTTCAGCAATACCTTGTTTCTCGTACATATGTGAAGGTGGCCGGTGAAGGATAATCATGATTGTATGGAATAGCATGCTTTGACTCGTTAGTATATAAAGACGACGCGGCTTGGGGGGCAGCTCACTGCATACGAAGCACCGATGGCTGCACCACTCCTACAGTCCATTGGTTCCAGTGCAGAGTCCCGGGAAGACTCGACAGCCACTTTGTGAGCGACACGTGTATTTGTCGTGACCTGGCTGCAGCTACGGTGGCGTCGACGTTGCCCCGACGATTCTCGAAGAGATCTGTGATCATGAGATGGGCGATCTTGCACAGCTCTGCTTGGTAGATGAAGGACCCAACAAGGGCAACCCCGTCTTCGAATTCTGCTGCGGAAGCACCTTTACAGATGTACGTGTCCAGCAAACCCTCCCAGTCTGGAGGGTACTGCAATCTGATAGTGTTGCGGACGTCTGATTCGCTGGGGTGCAGAGCTGGTGGTCTTCCAAAGTAGAGACTCAGTTGCTTGTCGGCAATAAAGATAGCCCAGTAGACTCGTCTAAGAATCTCCGTGTCACGGTTTGATGTTCCTTCTGTAGAAGCGTCCCAGTTGTTTGGGTCAAGGTGAAGACCCATCTCATGGGCAAGTCGGAAGGCCATACCAGCAAAAAGCCAGCCCTTTGACGTGCGACCTACACCAATTTCACGGTAACCCAACAAGGCCAGAGCCTGCAAGGTGGTGAGTTCTGGACTGTCGAGAGCCGCGTAGATCAGTTGCTGGGCCTGGTGGGCAAAGATATCGGATACTGAGCGAGAATCATCGAGCTGCATGGCGCCAAGCGAGCAGATAGCAAAGAGCAGCGCATCTGAATAGTATCTTCCCGAGCCAACATCGTAGTCTCGTAAGAAGTACTCTCTGTAGATGAGCATATGGAACTGATATTGATACTTGAAATAGGCTGCCATGCATGTCTGGGAAGTCTCATCGTGGGGTGCGTAGACAAAGCTCGGGTCTCTCGGGCCACTGGAAGCGCCCACTTCCGGTATGTTCATCATGAGCGGTGTGGAGCTAGATTCGAGGTGAGTAGTCATCTCATCCGGGGATAGTGAGACCTCTTGTGAGAGATGGATGTGAAAAGCGCTGGTGCCGCCAAAGAACTGGGTGGCGTGGCTCGATCGAGGGCGTCTCAGCTGTCCAGAACGGACCTGAGCAGCTACAACTTTGGGGTCGGTATTTGACTTGGCATGGTCAATCTGCGACTTCTGTGTAATGTCGAGTGAGGCTGGTGGTGAGAGGGCGATCTCGGACAGCATCTCATCTCTTTCGGCGCTATCGGCGACGGCGAGCCTGCGAAGCAGCAGCTCGAGAGATGCCACTTGGCCCTCTAGAGCTTGAACATAGCCTTTAGATATTGGCCTGGTTGGTTTCAGAGTTGGCGATAGTTCGTGATTCTGGCGAGGCAGAGTCATACCGTTGCTTCTCTCCGCTACCGCTGAGGATACATTCCGTGCCAGCCTTGATACATCGCGAGCACGGTCGTTTTCGATCACATCTTATCTTGTTGAAGAGTTAGCCTTGAGGTCGATATAGAGCTAAAGACATGGATAACGTACCTTGCGGCGACGACATCGTTCACAACTATAGAAGTCATTTGGGTCAGCGCGTGAAAGTGGAGTGGGCTTAGACGAGGGGATTACTCACGATGTCTTGATGGACTCGCCCATTGGCGTTTGCTCCATTATGAGGGAGGTGCAGAGGAGAAGACGCTTGAATACGGGGTTTCTGAGCGTCGATCGCTATTTTTTCTTTTGAGACAATTAACTAATAGTCGCACCATGGATCGTTGAGTGGTGAAAACGGTTCGTTTAGACGCCAAGGGCGAAGCGTCGCTGGCTACTACAGGCTGTTTTTAGTGGCTTGTCACTTGACCTCAGCATTCAACATTCCTATATAGGTATCTATCTAATCATTATGTGTTGCTCATACTATTCTCAGGTGTAATGGAAAACATGGACAGATCAAGCGGGAGAACTATCATCTATAGATGAATGATTCTGGTAGATCTCGACTTTGAAATGTAGACGGCGTGATTTCACTTGCTCGACGTCCGTCCCGGGTAGCTCCAGATGATCTGATCTGATCTGATAATTGCCTTGTGGAATAGTTAAGGACGGATGGCTACAATCGAAAGTGTCCAAGGCAAACATTGAGTACTGAGCGAAAGGTCTTCTTACATGTAGCGGTCATACTTTTACTTGTTTTGATGCGTCAGCTATTCAGCCAGTCGAGGAAAGCTCCTTGTGAATGGGAGCAAGTCAGTTCATGGTTAACGTTAGTACAAACCATCTTTTGAGCCAGCAAAGGGCAAAATGGTGAGCATCCTCGTCTCTCGGGTGCCTTGCAGCCAGCCTTGTAGATTTAAAAACCATGGGCCACTGCTTATGGTGTAGTAAGTATATGGACTTCGAAAGGAAACCTGATCGGAACTTTGTTGCAGGTGGGTTGTATGCATACTGTATCTTTGATGTCCAGCCTCAAAGCTTCTGACAGGGCTGTAGGCTCACGTGTCGATGCTTGTGGCGCTTGCGCTTGCGCTTGCTCGTTGCGAGCACAGCCTGTTGAATACCTGCTGTGGCTCTGGCAGGAGTGCCTACAGGTTGGCGATGAGAAGTCTACCATCCTGTTGCAGGCGGCTATCATGTCGACAGTGATGTTGCCACGTTCTCAATATCTCAGTCTATCTAAGTACCTATCTATCGAGGACTGCTGAGCCAGCCACCCGTCGAACTCATTGGCGCCTGAAGCACTCGAGTATGCACTGCAATAGTCAACCGACAAGATAATGAACCCAAAGGATAAGACCGCTGTCCTGCAAAGAAGCAACCAACACGAATATGCTCAATACAGAAATCTCCGAAGGCGCAGCATGATGATGACAGGCCACGGAGACGGGCTTTATGGAACGACAGGGATCTATCGAGGGAGATATACAGAGTACATCAACGCCTAAACATGCACCTGACCTCCCAGAAACACGCACCTCATGTAGCTACACGAAATTGCAATGACCAACAGCAAAAGGATATATTCCCCATCCTGCGGCCTCTGACCTACAACTAACCCTAACTAACTCACCCGATCTGGCTTGAAATAGTATATTTTACTGGGGGAAAAGCTAGAATTGCTGTTAAAAGTGTGACTTCTAGAGGTTAAGCTGAAGTACCTCTAGCCCCATGCGCGGGTGTGGCGGCCGACTAGCACTAAAACACTCACTATATAGCTAGCTACCCTGGAGTAGGCAAGGGAACTCTTGGTAGTTAATATTCCTTCGTATGTATCAAAGCTCCGTCCCCATTGTCAGCTCAGTTAGTCTCGTTTCCTTTGTTTCGTGTTTCTTCGTCCATTCCATGACCTCATATTAATGAAACTGTCCTACTTAAACAACTCGCCATAATTCGAGGTCCAGGTAACTTAAAAGCCCCAGGCTATTGAACCACCCGCATGCAAAACACCAGAGACCGAGTGCCTCAACCATCCATAATGACAGCCGCTCCGAAACTGTCGGATCCTGTCTCCGAAGAAGACTCTATACGTGCACCCAATAACGCGAACAACATTCATGATGGAGCCGTCTCATATTGAAGAAACAGCCCATCCGGAAAAAAATGGTTCATAATTGGTGCAATCGTGTGCCTGATAGTACTAATACTGAGCTTGACGCTGGGGCTGTATTACGGACTCATAAAGGTATGTTGCAACTCATCACTCAAACACACACAGTCTTTGGCAGTCTGAAAATACAACCTGAAGCACGACTAAACCTGTGTTCTCCAAAAGGAACACAAGGTCGGTAGACCCACTGCCAAAGACAACGCCGACCAAACTCCCTCTCCGCAACCCAGCGATAATCCAGACAACAACTCAGATGACAATGATAATAACAAAGACAAGGGCAAAAGCTCAGATGACGATAAAGAAGAAAAAGAAAAGAAGAAAGAAGGCCCCTTTGTGGACCTGGGTCACTCCAGATATCAAGGCAATGTCCTCGACAGCAATATTCATGAGTATCTCGGTATACGCTATTCAAGAGCCCCAACGGGCGATCTACGATGGAAAGCACCCCAGGAACCCGAGTCCACAACCGGAACACTAAAGGCTCAAGAGGTAAATGCAATTCGGCTCACATCACAGATCAACAGTATCTCATTCTCTCTAGCATGCCCCTTACCGTCCAGGAGTCAACGACGGTCTCAGCTCGCGCATTGACCAAGACTGTCTATTCGCCAACATATGGACTCCTGCAAATGCAACCTCTGACTCGAAACTCCCCGTCATGGTCTTCTTCCAATCAGGTGGCTACATTAGGAACGCTTTCTCCCTACGTGAACGGCACGCAGCTCATCTCGGCCTCAAACAACAACATCATCTTTGTAAACTTCAACTACCGTGTTGGCATCTTTGGGTTCCTCGCTTCCAAAGAGGTCAAAGAAGATGGCGACCTCAACGCAGGATTGCTGGATCAGAGACTCCTCCTCAACTGGATCCAGAAACACATCGAGGAGTTTGGCGGTGATCCTGAGCATGTTATCCTCCATGGTGAATCTGCCGGTGCCGGATCTGTAGCCCTTCAGCTCGTTGCCTACGGTGGAAAAGACGAGGGTCCTTTTGCTGGTGCCATTGCTGAGTCGACATTCATGCCTCGTCTCCCCAGCCCTGACGACCTGCAATATCAGTTTGATCGAGTTGTCAACGCCACAGACTGTGCTGATGCCGACGACACATTGAAGTGCCTCCGCGGAATCAAGTCGACAGACCTTCAAACCCACAACGCAAAGGCTCCTTTCGACGGCCGCACTTATCGATCTTACTTCTACTCGGCACCCACTACTGATGGTGACATGTTTTCAGACTTGCCTTCTGAGCTCTATGAGAAGGGCGAATTTGTCAAGGTGCCACTATTGTCTGGCTCTTGTACAAACGGTATGTATCTGAACCCATATTCATGTTGCACTCCCCATTCTTTACCTAGAGGGATCCAACTATGCCGTCAACGCAGGCAGCCCAGCCGCAGAATGAATACCCCTATTTGACCACTGATGACACCGAGACTATTCTCGACCTCTACTCACAAGAGCCCAAGATCGCAAAACACGATACTCGGTTCCCCTCAGCCTCGCGTGCATACGGCGAAGCAACCTTCTTCTGCCCTACAAACAACATCCTCAGCGCCTTCACTGAGCACGCCGACTCCAAGACCCTCTGGTCCTATCGCTGTAATGTTGCCATTGAAGAGTTCACAAACGACGGCATTGGCGTTCCTCATGTCTCTAATGCGCCCGCCGTCTTTGGCCCTGATATGACAGCTGCCAAAGCTGGCCCCAGCTATCGCACTTACAACGCGCCCATGGTCCCCATCGTCCAGAACTACTGTATCAGTTTTGTCCGTAGCTTCGACCCAAACACTCACCGTCACGAGGATGCTCCTTGATGGGAGAATTGAGGCGATGACCAGCGACGTCTAGTTTTTGAATTGAACAACAACACCATGGAGAGTGTAGACAAGGCCCAACGGGAGCGATGCGAGGCTTGGTTAAATATGAGTGGTTCTACCAAGCAGTAATAATCTTAACGACTTTGATTACATAACGATTCACAAGCATTCATTTTATTGGATACAACTCGATACCCATGTCATATACGTAGTACATCTATGCACATTCACCCTGCCGATTCAATGTGATCAGACTAGTTGATCCCGTTCATCAATATGATTGCCTCGAACCAAGTAATCGTATGTTTTATCTACTGCTAGTTCTGCCTCAAGTTGCTCAACATATCAATGTTTAGCATAATGCCGTTGTACTTCATGCCCATCGCAACAACAAGGTGATATGTTCAACTACCAACAAAACAATCGCTACAACATTCAGTCATGGTAGTGAATAATCTCATCCTGTTTGAATTTCACAGGAAAAAGTCACCATGTTATCCTTCAGAATCCAAATACTGAGATCGGCTCAGTGTTCGTCGCATTAAAGCTTGGACTGCCCGCTTTGCCTCTGCTGCCCAGCGCTTCACTCGCCATGTTCTGTTGCGTATTCTCTGTGGAAACATTACGCTCGGTGTCAGCATGGAATCTTCAAAAGAGCTGCCCTGAGTAATCTCAGACCGTAACGGTGTAGGGTCGCTGAGATTGGCCGAGCCCCTTGGCCTGTTCCGTACGTTCGTCGGCGAAGCCCGGTGTCGAAGAAAAGACGACTTGTTCCTCATGGGCTTTGAATGGAGAGTTCTGTCAAAGTTCTTCCTTATGAAGTTCTTCCCTGAATATAGTGTTTTGTCAAAGTCCCATCTGTCGAATATGCCAAGCCCGCTATCAAACTTTGGTTGACTCACTAGTTCCGCCGTTACTATACCCTTAGTTGAAGGGGGATAAGGAATATCAAACTGGTCAGATAGCTGCCGCGAAGGTCCTCGGGTAGTTCCTTCGTCGATGTTAGAGAGTCGCTTATCAACACCAAACTGCGTAAGTTGCGCTTCCAGTGCTTCTCTAAAGCTGGATCGATCTGTAGAAGCGTCTCTGTGAGGAAAGTTCTTCAACTCTAGGACAGAGCTATACTGTTCTAGAGGGCTATTGCGCACAATTGTTCCATCAGGGCCCATTAGCTTATTGCTCATTCGACTTCGAGACACTTTGAGTCTTAGTCTTGGCTTGATAGGATTACTCGAGCTTCTCTCGGGAATGCCCGGAGAATCAAGGCTCCATTTGCTCTGAAGCCCTGACTGAGACGACCTTAGACGAACTTTGAACCGAGAGGGATTGGACTGGGTTGGATGGTAAGATGGCTTTGTCGGGTCATTGGTTCTTGATACTGGTTTTGAACATATCGTATCCGCACCTACTTTAGACTCCAGGCGAATAGCATAATTGGCAGGACTGCTGGTATACATCTTATATGCGTGGGCTGCGGTATGTCTAGACGAGCTCCAAGAATGGAGATCGGAATCGTGTTGTGCTTCGTCAGGTAACGGTGGCAAAGCCTTCATCAACTGCGGAATGCTGTTTGTGACCCTCAGCTGATGTGCTGGTGAGATTGGGTTAGGTGAAAGAATCCCAGCGTCTACATCTGCTTTTGGCACGTCCAGGGGCACGTCCTGCTTCGGCAGAGCCACATAATTATTATCCGGGGTCCTGATGTTTGTTTTGGCGGGGGCTCGGCGATGATGCGCTACATGGAGCTTTGGTTTCACGGAGACCGCTTCGTTTCCCATATGTAACGAAGGTTTGTCAGGGCATCGAGCTTCCGTCTTTGGTGGAACAGGAGGTGGACTTGACCGAACAGTATCATGTTCACCAGACCCCTTCTCTTGTTGGCTACCTTCCCAAATCCAATCGTCTTCGCTGGTATCGATAGATAGTACGGGAGAACCGCACTGGGCTAGAGTAGAAGTCATCAGGTGGCCTTCCTTCGGCTGCTCACTTCGAGGTTTTGTATCCGTGTCGCGTGTTGAAGGCCCTATAGCTGAGGTGTCTGAGGTACAGCAGGGCTCGGGGAAACTTGAAAGCCCACCATTGTAAGTATCTGGCTGCTTTTGCTGAAAGCGGCTGTCTTTCAGCTTCTCCGTTGCTGGTTGCTCCGAGACCGGCTGCATTGGGGGTTGAGTTCTTTTGGTAGAGATCGGAGTTTCCTTGCAACTAGAATTAATATCGCAATCATAAAATTCTTGCCCCTCAGGACTGGACGTATGCAAGCTGCCATACATAGGCACCGAAGCTACCTGGGTTTGTTGCTTTTCACGTAAAGCTGAGCTTCCATTAGAATCTGAACTTGTTAGTTTCACCAAACCCATCAGCAAAAGCCATACCTTTGAAGCTGGCTGGGGGCGCCGCATCTGTTTCCTCCATGCCATCTTTCATCAATATGCCGATAGTGTGTCCTTGAGGAGAGCCAATTGCGGACGCATACTCAAATTCACACGGGAATCCTTTGTCAAACTCTTCCGTATAATCGTAGTAGAGCGAGCTTGGCGAACGAAGAGGTTGCAAGGCATCGTCCGGGGTCCTGCCGTGATACATGTCCACGATGGAAGTCAAACTGGCAGATCGAACACTGTGATCGCCAGGCATACACTGAAGGTATGGGGATTTCGATGGCGGATACCCCACACCGCTGGGTTTTCTTGACAGATTGGCCCTTGAACCGTAATAAGGTGCGGATGAGGAGCGAGGGGGTAATGAAGACATTGATCGGCTGAATTCGGGCCTCAAGGACAAGGGAGGGTATCGTCGTTGCTTGCGATAACCCCTATGCATGTGAGAACTGTAGTTCATGCGCTGTTAACCGTCAGACTGGAGTTGAATATGAGAGAAGGAGGAGTTACTGACATGCGAAGACCTGTCAATCTCAACCATTCTTCGGTGATCAATGAGACCGTTATCTGTCACTGCTGGAGAAGAAGGCCGGACACCAGGCCGTCTTAGACGCGTGGGATATGGAAATGGTGAGCGAGGGCGCTGATGGCCATTATTGCTTTGTTGGCTGTGAAAATTACCGGATGATTTAAAAGAAGGAACCCGTCTTGGACTGCACGTAGTTAAAGAGTGTGTTCGCAGGCCTTGTGAAAAAGACCCGGGATGAGGAACTCCAGGAGAGCCATATAATGAAATGATCTCGGAAGTCGTGTCTCGATACGAGGGTAGCGATCTACGGTCGTCCCGAATTGGACCGTCCTTAACTTCATCGTAATAAGGGTGAGCTGGCCGCCTCACCCTTTTATGACTGGCTCTCGTGCGAGGGGGTCGAGATGTATTTGGAGGTAAACCAGAATTGATGGAGTAGATACCAAGATCTCCGGTCTCCGTTGTCGTCTTGAGCATGCTCTCTAGAGGTCCAATAGAGCGGAGGAGAGCCGAAGTGTCGTTCAAGCTCTGGAAGGGTAGTCGTGGCTGAGAGGGAGACCGTAGCCTCGGGGTAGTGGAACGTCTTCCATGAGATTGATAGGCGCTGTGCAACGAACCTTGGCTAACTGATCTGTATCTGGAATCACTGAGGTCCATAGTCACTCGCTAACAACTTGACGTTGTCGCTGCATGGAATGAAAATGGGGGAAATAAGATGGGCAAGGAATATTCGACTGATCATTTACTGATCAGGAGACCAAGAAGACCAAGAAAGTCGGAGTAGGCGATTACAAGCCAAAATGGCAATAGTCACAGGCAAAAGATGGACACATTCTCGAGAGAATGATTATTAGTGAAGACGAAGAATTGAGATCTGATGGAAGTTGAGGTCATCTTGCGGCAAGGATCCTTCCTCCGGACAGGAATAACCTACGAAAGTATGAGGAATCTACCTTATCTAATGTTGGAATTCTTCCTGCTTTGAATAGGCGCGCTCTTGCGATCACACCTGCACTTACCATTTTTTGAATCGGAGGGTTGGTCTTGATGTTGCCATCACCCTGATGAATATGAAGAAGGAGTTACCTACTAATTTGTACCTACCTAGGGAATACCAATCTAACAGGCACGGAAGGAAGTAAGTTGATGTCACACTTTGTTAGTAGCCAGGTCCGGGCAGGAAGAGCAAAGGTACCGAAGCTGAGGCCGGAGAGACAGCTCCTTCCTCAACGAAGTCATCACTAAACTACCTAACTCGGGGGAGGCAGGCAACCTTTGAATATTTACACGATCTAAGTGATGAAAATATTTGTGTAGTTTACCCTAAGCTTGGGACTCTTGACTGATTTTATTTTGGCATCCTCTCAAATCTCAAGTTTTCTTGCTCATTACTAAGGTGATTGTTGTTGTTGTTGTTGTTGTTGTTGTTGTTGTTGTTGTTGTTGACTGTCTGTGGTGTGCCTCACCCGGAGAAAAAGACACACCTCTAAAGGCCTGTTTCAAGGACGGCGTAAAGATCGACTACATTCTTGCCATCTATGCGATTGTAATGCCGATGATATGAAACGCCACGAGACGAAAGAAGGCATTGAGTTTTCTTATCGGCAGCCACGCCCAGTACGTCAAGGGGAGCCGCAGAGGTAAGTCCTTCTCGATCCCCCCAGGATCTCTCACTCACACCTTCCAGGCTACCATTGGCGCCATTACCGGCTCTCAACCATTGGCTTTTTAGTGCTACAAATAGGATATTTACTCGTCGATGACCGCATGTCGACGTGGGTGGCGCGGAGTCCTCCTTCGTAAAGAGCAGCATTGGGCGTTAAGATTTATGCCAACGCATTGACTGAAACGTATTAGTTCTCCAAACAAAACATGCCTTTCTCGTGCCTGAAGAATTATCAATTCCCTCACTAACAAGTTGACTGTGTCCGTGCGATAGACTAACATCTCGGCCACCTTCACCGCCGACAAGGGCTCACGTGCATCACGAATCTCAATGAGAGACCGGTCACGGGTTTCTATTATTGTAATGCGACGTCCTTAGGGAACTTACCGTAATAAAGCATGCATAAACAGCTGCCGCATAGAGTCTAACTCAAACATCTGACTCGGCAACAGGGTTCAGTTGGCTCGATGGGTCTAGAGTGGCTCTTCTTGAATTATTTCCCACCAAAAACGTCAATTAGACGCCTGAATTGGTAAACCCTGCTAGGTGGGCTGGGCTGTATGTAATACGGGATCAAGAAAGTGATCATCTTGAAGATGTCTGTAGATCATCAAAGGGAGCGAAATGCTGTTGAAGAAAAGAAGCCCGATTTTCATTACAAGGCTCTTATCAAGGTACTGTCATAGAAAAGATCATCTGTTTCTTCAGATTTAAGTCTAAAATGTTGGTGGAAAGTTTGATGTTTCTATTGTTACTCTTGGTGTGTGGGTTCTATCACAATTCAAATGCCTCGGCCACCCTTCAAGATTTTCCGTCCTTGTGGACGACTCTAGCCGGCAGAGCCTGGCAATCTCTGTCATTCAACTGGTCACCGTACCATCCGTAAAGCCCACTTGGTTGGCTCTATGACTGCTAGTCCAAGCCTAGTCAGGGGTCTATCGTACACTTGGACTTGTTTGAGCTCAAGCTAATGTCGGATGCACATGTTTAACGGGCTTTTGAATTTGAACAAAAGGGAACCCTTTGCCTTCTCGCCCGGCTCTAGAAAGTCAACAAAGCACCAGCGATAGACAACGTCCTTCTTTGAGCTCTGAGCTTGGAGGGTAAGCAAAAGTTTTTGATTCTATCCTCAGCCGACGTGGATCATTTCTTATAACAGTGTCACCATCGACACGCTCCAACACCCAATCTAACCACACCACACATTCAGTACCGGATTCAGTTTGTCTCGCCCACAATGACGGATCGAAGGCCCGTCCTCACTCTCCCACTGCCGGCTCGGGATCCCTATGAATCTCAACGACCTGGGTCATCACTTCAAAGCCCATCAATACGCAGCCCCCGATTTTGTGAAGACTTCGATGCACCCTTCTCGTTGGACATCATGAACGCCTCGAGAACAACTCTCGCAACCGACACCATGAGTTTCCCTTCAACTGGCACAACTAGCCGTAACAGTTTTGGCTGTGATGGTGACCGACCGTCACCCCTTCAACATCGCAATGCTTCCTGGGAATCAGAGACCAAGCGTTGGTCAAAGGTCAATGATCGCATCCTGGAGTGGGCAAAGAGATCATGGGGAGCTGTACGCACGCGGTCCAACTCCAAGGATGACCCCAAGGACGACTATTTTGAGGGCCACTTAGCCCAGAGCCCAACGAGCGATATAACGTCACCTTCATTAGATAACATCACACATTCAGAGCCCGACGGCGGCCGAACAACCCACGACAGCCAAGTTTTTGCTGTCACTAGGTTGCCAAGTTCGAAGGCAGGATCGAAGTGATGATTTGAGAAGGACTTGACGTACCCTTATCTTAATCATTAATGAGGTGGGAAGGCTAGTAACGAATAATGTCGGGGTTAGGAGGCACTTTGTTCTGCTCGGCCCTATGAGATGACCGATTGCAAGACCAATGGTCTTGGATTTCAGGATTACCGAGGAATCAGACCTCAATAGGAGGCGTGTCCTCAGAATACACCACCGCCAATGATGAAAAGGCGCTCTTCCTCCCTCTTGGCCCACTGGATAATCTTGTTCGCTCCTTGTGTAATGGTCGCTCTCGACACATTAGGTCCAGCAACACAGTAAAACTCAAACACAGGTGTGGTCCAGGCCAATGAAGTTGCATCATCCCCGACAGCGTGCAGAACTTTGAGATGTGAATGTTTGGCGTGAATGGATGCATGAAGCTCATGGTACACCGTCATCAATCTCCTGCGATCAACAAGACCAGTGAAATGCGGCTCCAACGACGCCATGCAGAATTGTACATTGGCCCGCGACTTGTAAAGGAAGTGGCTGACTTGACTCCCAGGGGCAATTTCGTGTAGTTTTAGTCGACCAAGACGGGTGGCGTTCTGAATAATAGCCAATGTCCCATTCTTAGTAAGCTGCTGGGCGACGTTGTCTCGCATCTGCTTCAACTCGAAGAAACTCTCGCGATCAGTGCTTACGAGAATCATTGCGATTTCTTCTCCTGACGAGCGCCCTTGTGCCGCTGCAAGAGAACTAGCTTGATCCCCAGTAGTGCCGTCAAAGAAACTGACGTACATGTAAAGATAACCTTTGTTGTTGAAAGCGGGGAGGCAAATGGGGATCCAGTTCTCTCCACCACCACCCTTGATGCCGTCACTCTCGAAGAGCATGTTGAAAATAAGTTGCAGGTCGCTAGGATGAAGTGAATGTCGACGAGGCCGAATGACGCTGACAAGTTTCCCACCAGCCACAATTAGACCATACAGCAACTTGTCTGTACGCAATTTGAGGAAAGTATTGTTGATTGCATGCCGTTGAGACTTCCGAAGCCGGAGACATTCCAAAGATCCAAGCAAAGCCGAAGCAGATCCCTTTGTAAACGTATCAGCCAGAGAAGACAGAAGACCCTCCGTCCCTTCGAGAGGCCTTCGTAAGTCGGTTGACGGTCGGTTCGCAAAGATATGAGTTAGTCTGGGCAAGGTTAGTGTTGACAAGATTTGCATATATAGCGCATCCAATTGTGCCTGTATCTGCGAGTCGCTTTCGCCCAGCTTGCTGATCGCGACAAAGTAGAGCGGGCCTTTGGTCAAGATGACAAAGCGAGTATCTCCGGCAGAAAAGGCCTGAAGGGGGTTCATGGCACCTTCATAGAATGAAATGATAGTTTGAACAACGCCCATGGAGGAGTTTATCAGACTCAGATCTCCATAGCGGCTCCAAATTGGCTTTCCGGCTGATGAAAGAATCAGATAATGCTTCAGTTTCGACTTCCAGAGATGCAAGATGTCAGATTCGACATCTTCGTCGTAATCCTCTGGTAGAGGATTGAACTCGTGGTGAAACTCAGCGAACCGATCGTTTGCGCCTACTCTGCCTTTCTCGAAAGGAACAACGGTGGCCGACTGAGTTCGCAGCATCTTCCAAGCTGGACTCTTCTTATGTAGTTCACCGGTGAGTAGACTTGCGATGTCGCCAGCGGGTCGCATGGTTGGTGCAAAACTCATGATGCTAGCAGTCTCGTCTGCCTCACCGCTGCCACTACTCTCCTGTCGATTTGGGGAAGCATGATCACCCTCGGCGGGGCTTGGGAGTGAGTCGGGCCCAGGAGTGGAAAATGTCCCTCGAGATCCATCAGGAAAAGAGAGCGTCTGTATTTCAACAGGAGTTATTGCCGTGGTAGCATGAGCTTGCAGAGAGGCTGTGTCGGTAGCACTCGTTGACGGCCGAGGCGGTAGAGGGGGACGATAATCTTCGTTTGTGGGAGACGCTGGGTTTTGGATCATTTTATCTGACTCCATGATTGCGGCGGATAGCTCACTCGTCGCATTTCTTGGCAGAGAAGCCTGTTCGGGGGTGAGAAGGAAGAAGACTTATTTTTACCAGAATCATACGACCTGGAAATCCCCTGGAGATATGAGGCGTTGCCATTATGCCATCTTAAGAGGCCGCATATGATCAAGAAGCGATGATATCGACAGAAAAAGAGGAGGTAAGGAGCTTCATTGGGGGGGGGGGGGCATCTTGTGATGGTATATAGTGGTGCCGAAATAAACTGGTCTAAAAGCTCGATAAGATAGACTGAGTTTACCAAGTATTTTTATCACTTAGGTGAGAGGTCCTACCTTAGCTTTTGGTTCTCACTTCCCTTTAGGGGCATGGCGTGCTGGATCTGCTGCAGCCTTGCACTAACAGGTCTAAGGCTTGGGAGCTCAAGCCAATCAAAGGACCTTCACACTCACAGAGCTCCGCCAATTCCATGGTGGTTTCAGTGGGTGCAGTTGAAGTTACCTATGCTCCACGTAGCCTTCTGATTGGGATCGGTGCGCCTGCATGATTACGACGATTCATAAAAGACCCTGTAGACCATTTTTTGCGATCCTTAGCCTCTAGCGATACCTTTTGCTGCTGTCGCAACACAATAGGATACCCAATGTCCTTGATTTCACCGAGAAGAGCCTACTTCACTAGCCATGGCCCTTGAGCCCGGGTCCGGTCGCCGCTCAGTGTCTCCCGAAAGCTCGGGTCGAGAATCACCTGTTCCACGCCAATGGAAGAACCAGCTGGGTGAAGGTGGGTGTGCGCCTTTGATACGGAGAGAAATTGGATCATTTTCTGACTCACAGCGCAGAAGATTATGCCATAAAAGATAAATCTTATCGCAAATATGCACACGGAGTTGATAGGGCACTTGTCTTGTTCGAGACAGCTTTGGAGGAATGGGCAGACTACATTTCGTTTCTGAACAAGCTTCTCAAGGTATGATGTATGCGGAAATTACCAGGTGGTATAGGTTAATAACGAATCTCAGGCTCTACAAGCTCGCCCCAAGTCGATCAATGCTATCCCGTCCAAAGCGACTGTTGCGAAACGACTCTCACAGTGCCTCAATCCCTCCCTCCCGTCTGGCGTGCACCAAAAAGCTCTCGAATTGTATAACCTGGTATTCTCGGTCATTGGTAAAGATGGTCTATCGAGAGACCTACCTCTATATCTGCCAGGATTGGCCACAGTCCTCTCCTTTGCTTCGCTGTCAGTCAGGGCACCATATCTAGATCTCCTGGAACGGCACTTCCTTGGCATCAACCCCCGACCGCTTCGCCCAGCAATGAAATCTATAATACTTGCTCTGCTTCCTGGTCTCGAAGAAGAGACAAGTGAAGACTTTGAACGAACACTGCGCCTTGTGGAGAGTTTCAAGCATGCCATTAGGCCCTCATATAGCGAAGAAATCACCAATCAGCATTCCTCAGGCGATGCTTTCTTTTGGCAATGTTTCTTCTTAGCATCGATCACTAGCCAGAGTCGTCGCTCTGGGGCACTGGCGTACTTGGTACGCTCTCTCCCGCCTTTGGGGCCAAGGGCAGCCCCTGACCCGAACAAGTCAGCGACATCGCAAAGCGATGGCAACGAAGACACTAAAAGCAAGCTCGCGGAGCTCGTTACATCCCCCGAGCCAGGGCTCTTGTTACGTTGCTTTGCGAGTGGCCTTTCTGATGAACAGCTACTAATTCAGCGCGGCTTCTTGGACCTCCTAGTCTCTCATCTCTCACTAAATGCTCATGTTATTCAGTCCCGAGTAAAGCCGGATGACCTTGAACTGCTGCTCGAAGCGGCTGTTGGCGTAATCACTCGGCGCGATATGAGTTTGAACAGACGCCTTTGGGCGTGGCTGCTGGGGCCTGAACCAACCGCTGAACACGAAGCCAGCGGTGACAATCCATCCAGCCCTCCTGCTGACCAGCATGCCTTCTTGGCTTCAAAGACTAACTACTTCGAAGAATTCGGATTGCAACCCTTGACTAAGGCTATCCTGCAAATGATTGAAAGCAATTCTCATCATACAGCTAGTGAACGCGCCAAGCCTTACAGAATATGCTTGTCTTTGATGGATCGATGGGAAATTGGTGGTTTAGTTGTCCCTGAAGTTTTTCTTCCCATTATCGAGAGCGTACGTCGATTTAAGGACATTGCCTCAAGCAAGATAGAGTTTAGCGAAGTCTTGCGGAGTGCTAGCGTCTTCTTCGATGGTATCGAGAGCGGCCTCATCTACGGTGAGATTGCTTCACTTCTTGCCCAGGCTCTGGGTCCTGGAACTCTCAGTCCACCCGAGCGCAACGACAAACTCTCCCTTGTCAACTTTATTTTGTCCAACTTCAACGTGCGGGAGGAAGAGATGGTCACACTTCATGCACCTCTGTGTTGTCTGACAGCATTGGCTATGCTCCAAGACTTCAAAGAGCGCGTCTCTGCTAAGAACCATTTGGATCCGCAAATTTCGTCCCTTTCTACTCAAGCCCTGAGCGTTGCCATGTCACTCTTGGAGCTTGTTCCAGAGAGGGTCTTTCCTGTGATCAGCAAGGACTCAGAGAATCGAAGCAGAAGTTTGCCGACAAACGTGGAGATTTTGAAGAAGTCGCAGAGCTTTTATGTCAATGAACAGGGTAATATTGAGGCGTCTGCCTCCCCCTTTAATGCTTTGACTATAGGACGAGCTATCCTAGAGAAGGCTGCTCAATTTGTCTGCCAGGATCTGGGATCATCTGAGACTGATCTCAATGCTTGTATTCGATTACTCGTTCTTGTAATTCACAAGACCCCAAGAACATATGAAGCAAAAGAGGAGGAACTCCTGCAACTCATGCTTGAACTCCTTGAACACCCAGATATCATGGCATTTTCATCCTTCTCGGCTATCCTGCAACTGTTGACTCAGCTTTACTATGCTGAGAGGATCGAGACAGCACAATTATCAAGTCTGGTACCTCTCTTGGTCCGGCATGCCTGGACTTATCTTTCAGCATCTGAGCCAAAATACCATGTCGAAGCAGTCAGGGGCTTATGGCAATTGCAGTCGGCTCTGTCCACATTCAATCGCGATATTGAAGCAGCATTGTCCAGTCTTATCATCTCACAAGAAACCGCTCGTCTGGGTGCTATTGAGGCTGTTGACAAAGGTCGTGCTTTGAGTGTGCTATGGTCACACACTTTACAAGACAATGTTTCATCTGAGCGTCGAGGTTCTAAAACCCCGACACAGGATATGAAAAGCCTCCCGCGCCTTGCGGGAGCCGAAAACTACGAGATTATACTCACACAGCCAGTATTCCTTATCCTTGATGCCCTACAAGATGATTGGACCCCTTTATATATGACAGTCAAGGCCTGGCTTAACACAATGCTGGGAATTGATAGGTAAGTTTCAGTTCTGATAATTTGGAAGCCACTGCTGATGAATACCAGGCTCTTTTTGTTATTCATTTCCAGGTTATCCGACGTACCCTTCTTGCAGACCCTAATACAGAATGACAAGAAACCCAATCAAAATTCACTGTCGTTCTCCGAGGACGAGGATCTGGATCTTTGTCTTTACTACCTCAGAACACTTTCAAATATATTGACGTGCGCGGGAGATATTTCATGGACTGTGCTGTCGTCCAAACATGTTTCCTTTCATGGTCAGCATATGCAAATCAGTTGTAAGTCGCCCATGCACACATGCGTAACTTGAGTCTGACCTGATGAAAGCTGGGGGTGAAGAAAATGAGATGACATTGCAAGAGTTCTTTATTCGCGTATGCATGAGGTGCATAACGACCAACGCCCCTGATAATGCTACCAAGGAGTTTGAACATCGTGTCAACCAACTCTATAGATACGCACTCAGCCTTTTGCATAAGTTTCTCATCAGTCCTTTTGCCGCGTCCCTATCAGCTCAGCACCTTGAAAACGTACTTATCGACCGACTCGAGAAGTCTCTTCAAGGCTCGGATGGATATGTGCAGGTTCTTTTGCTTGATGTTGTTTATGATACACTCAAGCTTAGAGATATCGCCCCAGCTAACGCTCCAACTTCCCCTATATCTGAAAGACGACCATCCTCATTCGACCCAAGGGCAAGTCGACCATCACTTTCAGTGTCAGAAGCCCGGATAATCTCGCCACCCCCACCTCAACTTCTCCAGTGTCTGCAAGACGGACTCAGCTCACCCAGTAGCCGCCCGGTTCTAGACAGCTGGGTTGCTTTCGTGTCTGCGTGCTTGCCGCTATACTCCGATTCTATCTTCCAGGTACTTATTCCCTTGGTAGAGACACTTTGTAGAGAAATCGGTATAACGTTCGCCAACTTGCGGGAAACCTTCTCCTCCAATGCCCTATCTCCTGGTAGCGAGAAATCGTCACCTGAGTCTACCCTTATTTTCCTCCTCAATGGCCTTGAGCAAGTTCTGGCACGGGCACATCAACAGCTCCTAAACGAGGAGGCTCGTACACAGGTGGTAAAGAGCCCGGATCAACCCCAGTCTCTCTTCGGAAGCATGGTGTCAAACGTGTGGCAATCAGATACCCCCCAGTCTCGCAGTGCTACAGCAAATGACCGACTGACGGTCCATCTGGCGTTTCAGGATGCTGTCCGCATCTGTTTCAGGATTTGGACATGGGGTCAAGGCAATGACTCAAGCAAGCAAGATCAAGGCTCCTTTGGGTCATTCATCTATACATCCTTGCGCATGCGTAATCGTGCTAGGAGGTTACTTGAGCATCTCTTCGCTGCAGAGAATCTCCAATGCCTGGAGACAGTCATTGCTCTATGGAAACAATCAATTGATGGTGCTGAGTCAACCCAGGTCTTCAATATCCTTTCTGCGTTAGAGGCATGCCGGCCCAAGCACTGCATACCTGCCTTGTTCAATGCTATCTACCGGAGGACTGGTGCCGGTGCCGGTGCCATAGACACTGCATCCAAGTCTACAATGACAATATCCCTGCAAGACACTGATCTTGTCTGGTTTCTTGTGGAGTACACAAGGACGCTGGATGATGATGCTATGGACGAAATATGGCAGGATTGCATGGCATTCCTCAAAGAACTTCTCACGAATCCATTCCCACATAGACAAACACTGCCAACCCTCGTGGGATTTGCTGCTCTTTTAGGCGAGAAGGTCGACAACACCAACTTTGGAGAACAAAGGAGGATGAGAAAGGAGCTAGGGGTATGTTATGTCCTCGTTTATAACCTGCTTGTTTGCTTAACATCGTTACAGGACACCTTTATCCGTCTCCTTGCTGCTCTTTTCACTACAAGACCTGTGGCGTTCACAGACTCAACAACATCGGGCAGTGGTATTCCTAAATCCGACTCTGGGAACTCCCTGAACGGAGCCAGCGAAGGCCCAGATGACGTCATCTCCATATTGGCCTCTATTGTCCCAAAACTGACAAAAGTATTGGTTGAACCTGATAGAGTCCTCTCTGCTACGGCCACTATCTCTACTAATGTTATTGGACCAACCTTGAGGGCCAAAGGATTCCCTGACATAGTATCAAAGAACACGATGTGTCTTCTGCACGAATTATCACGAGTCCATAATAACCAGAAGAATTGGAAGAAGGATGTCGGTGATGCTTTTAACGACTCCAAGTTCTTTGGCATGGATCTTGATTTGGCCAAGGAAGACTGGCTGCCTTTGTTAAGACAATGGACTCTTACGGACAAGGAGAAGATGCCAGAGATCGTGGGTCGTATCAATGCCCCTTCGACAGCAGGCATTGTTTTTGGCGTTGGAGCAACTTCCGCTCGCCTCGAAGCTGATCGCAAGACGCAACTCAACCTCCGGAGAATTGCCACATTGATTCTTGCGGGCTCTGAAGACGCATTCGTTTCGGATCTGTCAGAGATATTCAGTAGACTGGCTGAGCTTCTGGGCGCCTCGTCAACATCCTCGCCATCATCAACTACAAGAGCGGATATCTACATGGTATTCCGTGCACTGGCCTTGAGAACTAGTGCTATCCATCTAGGCATGTTATGGCCCGTTGTCAACGCTGAGATTCATGCAGCAATATCTTCTGTGGCTGCACCCGACAACAGCACTGCTTCTGACACTTACACCAACGCCTCAGTTTTGCAGGCTTGCAAGCTTTTAGATCTTTTGATCTGTGTGGCACCGGATGATTTTCAGCTTCATGAATGGCTCTTCATCACTGACACTATCGATGCCGTGTATCGGCCATCCGCCTATCAACCTGTAGCCCTTGTTGACGAGTTATCTGACGAGCTCGGGGCTTCCGTCAATAGCTCGGGCTTCCAATCCTCTTCCGTTATCAACCCAGTGGCACGTGGCTCATCTCGACGACCCCTTCTCGGACCAGGGGGCATCAATGATGATGTCAGCCTTGATAGAAAGGATGAACTGGTGGCGAAGGTACTCCGGCCCTTCTTTGGACAGCTTAGCATCTTTGCCTTTGAGTCTACGTACGCAATGGGCCGAGTTGATCGAGATGCCTGCATCTCAAGCTTGTTGAAGGATATTTTCGATGAGAGGAGTATAGTTAGGGCATTGTAGAGATGACAAATCATGTATAACAGGGGGGAGGTGAATTTCATAGAGTGGATATTCTCTAGCGACCTATCTGTTGGAAAAAAAAAAAGCACAAGATCCAAAAAGAGAGTTAAACTGTCCTAAGCATATGCATGTAGGTTCAAACCCTGTCAAACCTTGACGGCTGTGCAAAGTGATATCTCGTGAAACCAAACCCCAGATACTCTAGACCTACAACGAGACATCTCGATAATGCGCCTTGAGGTGCTCGGCTGAACGGAGATGAAGCCGTTTGTAAAGGGAGAAAAGAAGAAGACGAAAACCCCGGACGAAACACAAAAATTTCAGCTCCTGGCTACAAAGCACCTTAGCTCTGAGCATATCCCACGAAGCCTATTTGGTTCGGGATAAGGCTGGCCTGAAAATTCCTCATGCGAGAAATATCGCAAACGCTGCCCAGTTGTGGATCGATAATCGCGGCGGCGGCCATGGCTTCTTCAAAAGTGCCTCCGTACACCCTCGCAGCAACACTCTCGAAAGCATCTTTCTCCATAACAGCCCCGAACTCCAGACACTTCGATACGCCAACAAGTTCCGCGCCTAGTAAGTCTAGCCTTTCCAGCAGAAGACTCTTGTCAAAGCGTGACGCTAGCTCGAACCAGGCTTGTACAGGAGTGATTTCCAAGTCGCCGGGGTTAAGACTCTGTGCGAGGCCACAGAGGGAGAATAATGATATTCGGGGAGATGGCCACTCCAGGTGAACAGGAGGTACATGAGGATCCAGGCCGAGAGAACGACGATTGTGGCAAGATGATGCTGAAGAGACTAGCTTGCGGTCACCAAATACATCCAAAGGTGCGTTGGCCATGCAGAGTGAAGACGCCATGAGGCAGTGGCCTTTGGGTTCGTTATTGGAGAGGTGAGAGTGAGATGGAAAGTCACCAACGAAGAAGTGATCCCAACAGATATGTTCAAGCCTGTGGAATGTCAGCGAGGCCATCACAACATTCATGATGCAGTATGAGCTTCAGGGTGGACTTACGAGAGGATGAAGTTGACAGCCTTTTGCTCCTCATCAGGAGTCAGGCTGAGATCGGGTAATGGCGGTGGCGAACTCGTAGAGTTGCTGCTTGATTTGTTTGATCGGATACTGAAAGCTGGCGTCTCCATCGATTCATCCTTCTTGAGAGTAACAATAATGTCGTCAACGCTGATATCGGCAAATATCTCTCCGCCGTCTTGATCGTATTCTTGTAAAGTCGGATCCTCGGCTCTCAACTTGACGCCCAGTGTGTCGTCGGCCCAAGCGTCATTGTCGCTAGCAACCATCTCGTTGGTAAGACGGGGACGTATAGAGCAGGTACCAGACTTGCATCTTGGGATAGTGATGCCTTTATTCTTTAATAGGTTTTTGATAGAGTCATTGTCCTTTTTGAGTTGTTCAGACTCAAATTCCGTCAAGGCGATAAGCTCACGGAAGTGAGTGATGTCAAGCTCGAGTTGTTTCTGATATTCTGCTTTGCGTTGACGATGCTGGATCTGAGCCCGTCGGACCTGGGTCCGGCGCAGCTTTGCTTTCTCAGTTGCAGTGAGAGACTTGCGAGCTTTCTGGGGTGAAGTTTCACTACTGTTTTCGGGTGCTGAGGAGGGGGGGGGGGGGTGTTAGTGGTGTCTGGGTGATATGTGAGATGTCTTGCACGACTGTCTGAGAATCTAAGTCGAAGAGTGGCCAGTCACTGAACCGGACCATTACGGAATCGAGCGGACGAAAGATATCGACTGAAATCACACAGAAAGATGACGAGGGCACGCTCTGTACTTACACTCGCTGCTCATCCCAACGCTGCCTCTGCTCTTCCTCCCCCTCCGCTGAGGCATGGGACAGTCAGGGCCTTCACGTGGCGTTCCAACGATCTTTTGCTTAGTCTTTTTGAGAAACTCAGTAAAAGAAGGTCTCTCGTCTGCTGTAGCTGTAGCTGCATTTGCCATGACGTGATTAGATGGCAATTTGTTGCTGGAGGGCTTTTGTATCTGAGTTCGAGAATGAGCCCACTTTGATTACTGAGTCTCCAAGTGTTACGTTGGGTTAAGTAAGCGCGGGCGGATTAAATCTCGGAGCGGAACATGCCCCGTGCGAGTTCGGTAGATGGAAGGAGGAAGACAAGGCGAGGACAGGAACTTAAAAATAGCCTGACATAAAACCGCCGCCAGAGGAGAGGAGAAGACGTGTTTCTTGTAATGAGAAGAGAGAAAGAGAAGAGATCCAACTATATCACTCATGACAAGAGAATATGTAAGTCAGAAATGAAGACATGTCGTCGAGTCACGAGCTGTCAGAGGACTTACACAGTAGATTTCAAGACCTTTCATCTAAGGCAGGGAAGTAGACTGATCAGAGAACAAGCCAAATTCATTATGGATTGCCCTGAGCTATCCCCACTAACTACCTTGTCTAAGCCTTTATGTCTCCTCAGACTCCAGGCTGAGGTTTTCTCACGCCCCTAAATCTAGGTCATGTACTGAGCACTCTGACTGAGAACTGAAAGGCCCCTTTTTTGTGAGCTCGCTGACGGTTTCTCCTACGTCACAGATGCTCATCTTTCCGCGGAGATGGTATTAATAGTCATGCACAATGACTACAAACACAAATGAATGGTGACACAAAACTCTAAAGGGATATATCTTGGGTTGTAAACTTTTCCTTCTCTGCTCATTGTCTAGAAGAGTGTATGCGCATTCCATAACTTGCTCTCATCTCATGGTAATTTTCGAGATCGTTTCACATCCGAACCATCCTCGGGTATAGAACCAAGCCTTTGTAAATCAAACAAATCCTCCCCGACGCCTTGCTGTGTCTTGTAAACCACAAATCGCAAACCATGCTTCCGTCGTAAATGACTATGCCACGTCTTTATTCATAATCTTCACCATCGCTATCCGTCGCTGTGCCCTCCTCAATCTCGTCCTCATCAAGGTCGTCATCGATATCATCGTCTTCGCTGTCGTCCTCGTCCTCGGCGTTTAGCCCTTGCACCGCTTTCCAATGCACGTAGTCGTTCTCGAGCCACCTTTTACTACCTGGCAGCTGATAAGGGTCGAATGGGAAATAAGGGTCTAACTGATGGAAGCTCTCATCTTGTGTCTCATAGCCAGCATCTCGAAGGGCTCCTCCTGTCGAGTAGGTGGCCGTGAGATATTGCGTCAAGCGAACGCGTTTGTTGCTCTCCACCAACGGATAGACGTACATAAAATTGAGACGATGGGAAATCTTGGCGAATTCCTCGACGATTACCGGCGCGCAGACCTTGAGAGGGTTGAGTTTGCTAAAGATCTGCACGGAAAGATCCTTTCTGCATGTGCCCATCCACTCCATCTCCTGGCCAATGTATGAAGCAGGATCCTCTGGGTCCACGAACTCCGGAGTCGATACGATCAAGTCCTGCCAGCGGAAGCAGAATATGTAGAGTGTGGCCTGAACGAGGCTGTAGTATGGCGTGAATCGCATCAGATCTGGTCCCCGACATAAGGGCTCGTATTTCTTGCGGTACTGGTCCAAGTGATGCAAAAGAAGCCCAAAGATACTTCGGATCAGGCCGCTGGGTAGATGAGCGCCACGAGCCACGAAACTGGCGAGATATGCTGCGGCAGATTGCTTCAGGACGTTGGGCGTGTTTCCCTGGAACGCAGTGGCAATGAGCTGGCCGCAGAATGCATCTGTGAGGCGCTCATGCATCTGAGCAAAATGAAAAATGAGGAACTGCGTGTGTCGAGACTTGTATGTGGGCAGTACCAGCTGTTCAAACTCGCGCAATAGGACAGTAAACATGTCGAATGCGGTGTCCGACCCAGGGTTGGTAAAATGAGGAGTGTAGACGCTGAACAGTGTATCCATCATGGCATCCATCTTTTCAACGCTTCCCTTGATCGACTTGATTCTGGCGACATGCTCGTCGAAATCGGGGTCATCGCTATGGACCGAGTCCGCATCGCTCTCGTCGTCGGAATCGTCGTCGTTCTCCCACGCATCTCCCTCTGAATGTTCGCGCAGCGCGTACATGACGGCAGCAGTTACATCATCGTCCAGATCTTCCAGATCGGTTTGCATCTGAGAGTCGATCTGGACAACTCGTTTCAGGATAATATCAAGAACTTCGTCACGCGAGTCGGGCACATAGTCCTTGATACGAAGAAGGTTGTCGACATACGCCATGTGTACACGCATGGACTCGTTGTGGAAAGGCAACTTGCTCACGAGGAGCTCCTCGAGCACTGAGATTGCGGAAGGAAACATCTGAAGCAAGTACTGTAGGGTGCTGTGCAGTCGATTGCGCATGGCCTCGCGGCTGACCTCAGGGAAATCTGGAACGCTCCACACTGAAGATCGACTGTCGCAAAATTTCCTCACCATCATCATCAGAACTGGTGACAGGTACGAACCCTGGGCGCTGACCAAGGCCGCCAGGAAATGAGTAAACACTTTCACGAAGGCATCGTCTCGTCCAAGCCAGGAGCAATTCAGAACAGTATGGACGAGACCATTACAGAGCCTGTCTTTGAGAATGGGAACACATCCAGTAAGAGCCACCACGTAAACCTGGAGTTCGTGGGGTTTCAGGGTATCATCTTCCTCTCCAACGACGGGTGGTAGGTAGCGCTGCTTGTCGCTGGCGAAGAGTTCCTTCAATGTGTCGTATTGGCTGTCGTTTCCTCTCAGGTGCTCTTCGAGGGCAGTCCTGACTTCGAGCTTCACCTCATCCATGGTCCGTCGTCCGACTTCGTACGTCACGTTTCGGGTTTCGTCTATCAAGATTTTGCGGCGTTTCGTGGGGCTCTCGGGTGCGTCGACGGCGTCGCCCAGTCCAGCATACTCGGCCTTTCTCCTCCCCAGAACAGATGCAGGTTTGAGGATGGAGCGCACAGGCGTGGAGCCCCTTGGGACTGGACCAGAGAAATTCCTGGTCGTAGGTGTAAAGGGTCTCATTGATTTAGGCCCTTACTGAATGTTTGAAGATGTCTCGCTTCGTGGTGCGCTGTCGCTCGATGGAGGGGAGTATGGTTGACTTGAAGTGATGGTAGCGTCTCTCAGGCAACAGAGAGAGAGGGGTGCTTCGGGTGGGCAATCAAGGTATGATCATGGGCTGAAGAGTATGTTGAAACTTTGACCGTAAAAAGTCAGTAGTCATAGTAAGCATGTCTCAACAGCACGAGTGCCGGAAGATGGAGAGCTCGGTTTTCTTTTCCTGCCTTGTGGGTGGAAGCGATGATGAAGAAATCTCAGAGGGTCAGTTGTTAAGCGCTGGTGGCCATTGGGAAACTTTTTTTCCAATTTCTGTCGAGTACCCAATTTTTCGACGATTTTTGGTGGGGACCACACGTGCCTCTGATGCTTCCGAATTGTGAAAGGCGGTGTATCTTCTCCATCACTCTACTTTTGTTTTAGTGACTGCGTCACATCTGATACTGAAGTCAACCTCAGATCATACATTGCAACTGTTGTTCTTATTTCATGTGTCGACTTCCCATCGAGATTGGTTATTGACCTTTCAATGACTGCGGGAAACCCCTCCAAGTTTCGCTCGTGATCACAACATCATAAATACATGATTCTTTCTCTAACTTAGTAGTTATGAGAAAACGCCATATAGGGACTGCCGTCTTGCCTCCAAAGCTCATGTCATCAATCACCTTACTGTCAAAACACTAACAAGAGGTATAGTCTCAAAACACCTGGGCGAATTCTGAAACAAACAGACTGTGGGTGTTATTTATCTAAAAACTACTGGCTCAAAACCCCTTGCCTCTGGACTCAATGCACACATATCCCTTAAGTCTGCTTCTCAAAGACCCTTTCTGACTGTCGTGATTATTAAGACTGATCATTTTGGGACTGCTCCCGCGTTTGCAGGTAAGTACCAGACGTGAATCGCGCCTCTATCTCTGAACACAAACCCAGTAGTGTCTCCCATATATGCTCCCTGCCCTTCCCTACAATACCGTCCTCAATACCACCTCATACATTGTGAGTCTGCCGTCGTTCCTCAAGCTCATGTACATATCCTGGAGGACAGCTTCTTCTGAACAGAGATACACTTGCGTTACAGTGCAGTGTTTGAGATGATTGGAATGCTGTCGACTCCGTTCACTGAACTGATACTCGCAACCGATATGATGAGCCTGTGCTATTCAAGGGGTACATGCTGCCGCTGGTCAGAAGAACCATTCGAGTGGACGTTGGACGGTCGCTGTTGGGACCATGGAGTGGGTTGTTGGGGCCATGCTTCGTCGTCCGCTCCTCACTGAAGGCAGCGTTTTAGTAGCCCTCGCCAGCGTTGCCATTGTGGCCAGGTTGCGAGGCATAAATGTAGTTGGGATCACCCCCAGCCTCGACGCCGTTTCCGTCCTGTCCGAATTCGCCCACGGCACTAGGCTCTGGTTTAGCATCATTCATCCATTGTTGATTATCGATCCCCACTCGATCGCGGTTCGACTGATTCTGTTGCTGTTGGTGATTCGCGTTAGCAACTGAATGACAGAAGTATCCTCAAACACTTCTCTCGCTACTCGGTATAGGCTCCTTCAGCGACAAAGCTTGCAAGGAGCATATCTGCAAGTCACTCACTCAATAGATCCAGGGTTCCCGTTGGTAGAGTATTTGACTTACCTCTCTGTACTTGCTGAGGTAAACTTTCAGCGCTTCCGCGTAGTTCTCGAAACCAAGAGATGTCATGGCGAAAAGAATGTCTTCACCATTTACGGTCTTGCGTTTCTCTTGCTGGCATTTCTCCGACGCTGTGCAAGTCAGCATGCTGCAGATCCAAGACATGACTCGGATTTTCAAGTGCAAGTCTCAGTAAGGCTGTGAATTCAGAACTCACCCTCGCTTGTGATGAAAGAGATGAATTCACTGACACACTCTTGCATACACTCCTTGGCCTCTTTCGCGATCTTTGCGTTCTCAGGTAGTGCATTTTTCATGATACGAGCAACTGGAGCAAAATTTCGAATGTTAGCATCAAGTTCATCAGCCCTGTCGGCCTTGGAGGCGCGAGGCGCTTTGGGTGATTTGGAGGACGAATCGCAAGACATGAGAGGGATCCAGATATGCACGGCTGGGCGGCCTCAGGCGTCAAACAGCTCGCGCAGAAAGGGACGAACAAATCATATCAGGATGCCTCTGTAGATAGATAACATACCGTTGGCTATTGGCAACCATCGATCTTGTTCCTTTACACCCTCATACTCGTAGCCCGCTGAGTTTGCGGCTTGTGGGTCTTGTTGCTCGTTCATTTGTGCTTCGTCGTCGGGTGACGGTGCACCATGGTCAACCTCCTTGGGAGCAGCGGATTGGGGGGAATCCGACATATTTGGCTACCTGCAGCGGCTGCTAGCGTCCTTTGTCAAAGGGGATTTCGGGCTCGCACAGCTGGACCTTGCGATGATGTGTCCCCTGGCCACGTCGCAGATGGTAGGGCTTGCAAGCGTCAGGGCGTGCGAGAGAGGAGGAGGGGTCTTGTTTCTGCGGTGCGTGCTGTGCAAAGTCAATCAAAGAGTACCGTACCGATGAGGGTTCCTCTTCACTAATGCAGGTGGTCCCTGGCCCGGGATCTTGCGGCTATGACGCTGTCCACTTGGGGAATACTGGGGGCGTGTGCTTCTGAGGTAAGGAGTGGTTGATGTGAATGTCTATTGTCGAGACAAGGAGAGGTGAGGTAAGTGCAAGGCAACCAAGATTCAGGACACGGAGCGGAGCGGGCACCGGAGGGGGTGGCCCACTCCGGTGTAAAAGCCAAGTGAAGTGATGGGGGCGGG
>VYWZ01000156.1:0-44919 GCA_008711595.1 Fusarium xyrophilum | reverse complement strand
TAAGTAGTATTTAGAGTTTATATATAATAAAATCACTTAGAAAATTTTCAAGATAAAAAATTCTACATATAAAAAAGAGTTTAATCTACAAGTTAAAAGAGACCTTTGGTAGGTAATTAAAGCTATAGTTAATTAAATAGAATTTACCTAATTAAGCATATTTGCCTTATAAAATAATAACTAATACTAAGGTAGTAAATAGTAGTATTAATAGTAATTTAATAAAGATAACTAAGTATTACTATAACAGTAAAAATATAAATAATAACTTACTTAAACAAAAAACCTTTCATAAATATAATATATAGCTATTAGATTTATTAAGAAATATTAGTATATAAGAAAAGCTTAACTTAAAGAAGTTTAGATTTATCTTAATATTTTAAGTTTAGGATTTAGATAGCATTAGTCAGGTGAGATATTAAAACCCCCCCTGCAATGGTCGGATGACTAGGGGGGGTCAATGGTCGGTTGACATGTACGGATAGTCTCGTAAACTTGTTTACAGTAAGTAAACAACCTCCGGATGCTACCCAGTTGTTGCATAAGCGCGCAGATCAGTCAGGGGGCCTGAAATTCAATTAATGACTTACAGTGTGACAAGAGTCCAATCACATTCAGGTACCAACTGACAACCAGTGATCGAATCCGAATACGACAGTTAATACATGTAACGCGGCGCTTATGCCCCTATCGGTTGGCAGCACCCACCCTGCCAGGCGATAATTTGTGGATTTATCTCCGGAGCGGAGGCCAACCAGTCTTATTTTGCTTCTCCCATCTGTCGCCTTTCCTCTCTCCAAGCATCTCGCGGTGAAAATATACACCAAAGACGTTTCCGGGACCCGGTTGCAACTTGATTGATATATAACGTTTGCTCCCTCCCGTTTCCCTGACCTGGTACGTCTGTATCAAGACGTGTACTGCTCAGTTCAAGCTCTCGCGCGCTTCACTTTCTACTTCTACCTTCTCCTACCCCCTCACGCTACCACCGCCAAGATGGGTTACCTCTACTACCTCTTCCACCCTTACCAGCTTCGATCGATCATTCAATGGTAAATTTACATCCTCTCAGCTCTCGTGCCTAGCAAACATGTCTAACAATGCTCCAGGAAGGTCTGGCATGATCCCGTCCACCAGCGCGATCCCAGCACAGAGTCCCCAGAGCTAAAAGAATGCTTTCGTTACCTCGATATGACAAGTCGCAGTTTTGCGGCTGTCATTCAGGAGCTTAACCACGAACTCCTCGTCCCCATCACTCTCTTCTACCTCTGCCTCCGTGGCCTAGACACCATCGAGGATGACATGACCATCCCACTGGATAAGAAGATTCCCCTCCTTCGAAACTTCCACATCACCATGGAAGAAGATGGTTGGCAATTCCATGAGAGTCAGGAGAAGGACAAGGAGCTGCTGGAGCACTTCGATGTGGTCGTTAAAGAGCTCAAGAAGATCAAGGCCCCCTACTACCAAATCATCCAGGAAATGACTCGTGAGATGGGCAATGGCATGGCTGACTATGCCCAAAATGAGGAGATGATCAAGAACGGTGTGCAGACTATCGAAGAGTACGAGCTGTACTGCCATTACGTCGCTGGTCTCGTTGGCGAAGGCCTAACGCGTCTGTTCGTTGAGTCAGAGCTGGCTAACCCCAAGCTTGCTGAGCGTCCTTCTCTCACCGAGTCAATGGCTCAATTCCTCCAGAAGACCAACATCATTCGAGATATCCATGAAGATTGGCAAGATGGCCGAAGATGGTATCCCAAGGAGATCTGGAGCCAGCACGTGGACAAGTGGGAAGATATGTTCGACCCCAGCCAGCAAACAAAGGCCCTAGAGTGTGTCTCAGCGATGGTTCTCGATGCGCTAAAGCATAGTGAGGAGTGTCTATTTTACATGGCGGGCATCAAGGACCAGAGTGTTTTCAACTTTGTTGCTATTCCTCAAGGCATGGCCATTGCGACATTGGACCTTGTCTTCCGCAACCCTGATGTCCTCAAGAGGAACGTCAAGATCACAAAGGGCGATGCGTGCAAGATCATGTTCGAGTGCACACAAAACCTCTACACGGTATGTGAGGTCTTCAAGCGATATGCTCGACAAATCGCCAAGAAGAACGACCCTCGTGACCCCAACTTTCTTGCCATCAGTGCTCAATGTGCAAAAGTATGTCTCCCTCTTTAACATCTCTGATTTCGGTTCGCTAATGATTTCCAGATTGAGCAATTCATCGAGACTCTCTTCCCCAAGCAGGACCCCAAGAAGCTCGCTGTGACTCAAGCACAGGTCCAAAACAAGGAGTCAACTATGGACGGAGGCGAGACTCTTGTTCTCTTTGGTGTTGTCATTGCAGCTTTGGTCTGCATTTCTGGTCTTATGGTACGCCAGCCCCATTCTCTCGAGGCTGTACTCGACTGACACTCAATCCACAGATCGGTACCGCTTGGATCTTTGGAGCCAGATTCGATACTATCTTTAGGGAAGCCAGCGTCTTCCTACCAGGTGGCGAGAAGGCTATCCCCATGATCACGGGGCACGAAGAATTGTAATATCATGCGCGCCGATTTGTTTTGCTTTGCTCACGGCACGAACCTTTTTAACGATATCCTAACGTACATACCACATTTAGCAATGGTCCTCATATGATAGGACCTGCTCGGCGGCATATTGCTGAGCTTTATACTCTTGTTAATAATACCTGCAGCGGCGCGATACAGCGCGCGTTGCATTTCAAGTTTCGTCCCCCGTTCACCAACTGGTGATGTGTTTCTCTTGTCTTGATACCCAACTTAACTCCTGCACGGATGTCAAATTGCAATCGGGTCCTTACATGACTATGATTGTGCCGAAGAAGTGCGAAAATTAAACATCTCTTGCTCTTGGTTTCCGTCTCACGGCGACGTCACGCCACAAGTCTGTCTCGACATGTTCGAGGGTGACAGACTGGTGACGGCGGGCAAACATTTCACACAACCTTACAGAAATCAATTCATCTCTGATTCGACCCGTGTTTGGCGATTCTTGCTCCTTTGGGACGTGCTATTACTAGTAAGGCATGAAATGTGTCTGGGCAAGGTTTCACCTCTGATGCTGTTGGCGCGACATGATGTTACATTAGCCGGTCTTTCATCGATGGACAAGCCCATCTTTCAGGGGTTTTGGCTACATCGTCCTGCTCTTTTTGGGCCGTCAAGATGCAGGCTACGCAGGCTACAAGGATGATGGCTGAAACATTGACTTTTGATTTTGAGAAAACATTGAGATAAATCTTGAATCATGACATAATAAATGAACGAAATTATGGTGCATCCTCATGTTCTCATCTCCAACTTAGCAGGTTCTTGTATTCGTTGGTTCCGGCCTCAGTTGGCGCTACCAAGTCTTCTTATAACCCGAGCAGCACTAGTCGCCTTTCACACTGCATCAGCTGGTTCTTGACTTAGTAGCAAGTGGCGCACGTCAAACTTGTCACTTCATGCACTGACGAGGAACAAATGGTAGTCTAGAAGGTCTATAATGCCGTTACGTACCATCTATAGTGAAAAACACGCTCGGTTGGGCTATTTCCAAGCCTCAAAAGAAAACTCCTGATACACATGACTTGAGATGATTCATAAATGACACCCTAAATTATATCCCATACATACACGAGGCATAAATGGTTCAGGTTTGTACAAGTGACCAATTATCCTGAAATAATCTTGTGGTATAAGAAAAATTCCGCTTTCCCTTGTCCCTGGGTTCCCTGATTGATGCTGCTGCTGCGTTTCTGCTTCTATTGGTTGCCGTTGTTGGCGATGTTGCTGGTGGTGCCCTGGACGTTGTTCTTGACCTTGGCACCGGTCGATCCAGCGAGGCTCTTGATGAGGCTGGCGACCTGGGCAGGACCGTCTAGCTGCTGGAAGCCCATGAGGTAGGCGGCGAGACCGGCAACGTGAGGAGAGGCTATGAATCATGTTAGTTTCAGACTTGACTTGAGATGGGAAAGGAAGACATACCCATGCTGGTACCGCTGAGGGTAGCGGTGTCAGTGTTTGACTTGATACCGACACTGAGGACGTTAACACCGGGAGCGTAGACGTCGACCTCGGGGCCAAAGTTGGAGAAATCAGCACGCTCATCGGTGGTGGCGTCAATAGCACCAACAGTGATGGCGTTGGGAGCAGAGCCAGGAGAAGTGAGGGCAGTCTCACGCTATAAACGCAGTCAGTTAAGTTACAAATCATGACAGATAGTTGATCACTTACGTTCTCGTTACCGGCAGCAACAACAGGGACAACGCCAGCCTTGAAGAGAGCCTCGATAGCACGGTTGATGGCTTGAGAGAAGTCACCACCAAGAGACATGTTCATAACAGCCTTGCCAACACGGTTCTTCTTCTTGGCATCGTCAATAACGAACTGCATGCCCTGGAGGACGCCAGAGTTGCTGCCACCGCCTGAGGCATCGAGAACCTTGACGGCAACAAGGTCAACCTTCTTAGCAACACCGAAGGTAGCACCACCGATAGTACCAGCGACGTGGCTGCCGTGACCGTTCTCATCGTCATCCTATATCCAGTTAGCACCATCTCTTTTCTAAGTGTTCACGACTCTTTGGCTGCTTACGACATTGTTAATGAAGTTGGCTCCGAAAGTGGCACGGCCCTCGAACTCGCTGTGATCAACTTTGATACCAGTGTCGACAACATAGGCAGTGATGCCCTCACCAGCGGAGTCGTCGAAAACATAGGTGTCCTGGTTGAACTGGGCGTGAGAGAGACGGTCAAGTCCAGGAGGGGCATTAACCTGAGCAATAGCAGCATTAAATTGAACTTTCTGGTCGGCCTCGATATAAGCAACCTCATCAGAATTGTACAGATCCTGAACCATAAGATCGTCGGCATCAAGAGACATAGCACGCCACTTGTTCATGCGGAATGACTGAATTGATGTAGACATGGCCTTACCGATTGAGCTTCGCTTGTTGAGGTTTCGCTTCTTGATAGCGGCAGCAAAGGAAGCCTCCTTGGCACTGATCGTATCGTCGTCAAAGGTATCATTATACACAACGATATATCGGTTAGCGATGATATTTTGGGCATCGGGGTTCTTGAGCATAGGACGAAGGAAAGCGCTAATTCCCATCTTCTTATCGGCTTCGTTTCCAAGGCCACCTCCGATACTGTCGGCCATATCGCCCATAGTCTCGGCAACATCGATGGGAGCAGCGGCAGCAAAGGGAGCTACAACGAGCAGGGAAGCGAGGAAAGTTCTTGTAAGAGCCATTTTGATAGATTTATCGTTCGTGTTGTGGTTTAATTGTAAAAATATGTTGTTGAAGTGAGAGGTAGTGAAGTGGTTCCAGCCGTTTCACTCAGTTGGCAACTCGATCGTATAAATCGAATGTCGAAAAAAATGAAGGCAAGCTTTGGGTCGGAAACAAAGCAGTAAAAGAGTGCTATTAGAGGGGTTGTGCGATCAACGCTCCTCTCTTGTTGTTGAATAAGGATCGGTTGTGTTAGTTCGCAAGTTCGCGATACACTGTTCAGTATAACAATGAAAGGATGGTGATTAACAAGCTAAATGGAAATGGGACTGTCTAGCAGCACAAAGGGGGAAAGGAAACCAAGGGAAAGGAAGAATGAGAAAATAACGAAAGAGTCAAAAGAGACGTGTTCCAACAATGAATAACCCGAACAATAGAATGAGAATGGCCGTCCAGCCGCTGACAATAGGTGGGAGATGTGGGTTTAATAGGAGAACATCGAACAATAGAATATCGACCTCTCACTGGTGGCTTCAACAGGTTTAGATCAAGCTTCGCTGCTTCGGGAGGGAGCCGCAAGATCCATGGCGGGGATGAGGCGCTTCGGCGTCAGGGATAAGGGCCTGGAGGTGTTGTTTAGTTTAGTGCGATGAAGCCTGTACGACTATAGTCGCCAAGTCAAACGCCTGGGCCTCACTCCAAGAACCCCTTGGAACCGTCAAGATTTTCTGTTCTCGGTGGGGTTTTCAATGCTCATGCTTGCTCAGCCAGCTCGTTAACTTGAGTCACTATAGTCAGCTCTGCCACAGGAGCTGGGGATGCGAAAATCTGGCACCCTTGCGGTGGCATCGAATCGACGACGAAACCATAATTGCTTTGAAGCAGTTATAATAGCGTATGTAACTGTAAGGGCATCTAATCGACTGCCATCACTGATTGGTATATTCGAGAGCGACAATCTTGGCCGCAATGACAGCACGTCCCTTGTTCTTTTCCGCAATGCTTTGGGCGACAAGAACCGTTGTCGTTGCCCACAACCCGCAGGCCCAGTGAAGTACCGCCAATGATATGCAGTAACTGTCGCCTGATCACGGTAAATCAAAGAGCTGGCGCGTCACATGTAGGACGGACAGTAGTTGCACTTATTTAGCTAACGGTCAGTGCTTCGAGTGCTGGTAGCGGCACGATTAGCTCATCGCCATCCGTAATCTTGTTGCCTCTAAGCAGGGGGCAGGGAAATCCGAAAAGCCAAAAGCCTCCATCCAGGGCGTATGCGAGGATGATCACGACCGCCTCCTGCCATCAGCCAACGTTAGTCTTTACATCACATCCCCAGACTGTCAAGTATCTTGAGATGAATCTTGCCGGCCAGGCCAAGACCGAACTAAGGACGATACCCATGAACAATGCATGTTGGCAATATCACGGCGATTTTGTTGCTCAGTTGAGAAAACGTGATAATGCAGTACGATTGGCGGCCAGTGCTGGATCTTGAAGATCCACTCACTGGAAACCAGCCAAGCCCTTCCAAGAATCGGCGCTTGACGACCCCTGGGCTACCCCTGTCAATCCCAAGTTTGAAACAAGTGACGCTAGGGCTTTGACGTCTGGATCTGCCAGGCACAAGTCGCTTTGGTTGGCTGCTGAAGCCTCTTCCCACACGGCGTCTCGTAACCGAACGACGCTGATTCGAAGCGCCGTGTTAACAAACGCCAGATGTCTCTGACTTGGAAGTGATACGTGTGCAAATAGTCTTTGTTTTGTTTTGTCTGTCGTATATCGGAGAAAAAGTTTGCACAACGAAGTCGACCTTCTCGAACAAGGCAAGCAGCTAATAAGGGCGATTCACCTGATTTGTGTCATCCATCATGGATCGATTTTTTTGATTGGGACGACACTGAATAAGACCAGGGTTAGCACGGTTGAAACACAACCAACAAGCGACGAACTAGGCAGAAGTCTTTAGCAGTGGAATCATTGCCTGCGCCTGCATCGTCTGAGTTTGGGAATAGCTTCTTTCCTTCGCATGCTTGAGTGAATTGACTATGATTCAGAATGCGATGCCCTTGAAGCAGTTGCTCATGACTAATAGCACAAGGGATCACTGAAGGGAAAGAGCGCGCTTACAGAAGAACCCTCCCTGCCAAGCGACGTACCGAAGGCTATCATCTTCTGGGTCTCTCTAAACAACAAGTCAACAACGGACAAAATATGTTTACCTCACTTTTCGTTAACACAAAACACAAGACACACCAAAACCGATGCTCGTCTTTTTGAATCGGGTCTGGCCATGTTCTGAGCTGACGAAGTTCTGAAACTCGCAGAATCGCATCTATGGAGTCTAGATCGTGGCGAGACGGACTTGACACACAGACATCCTGGCCCTATATCACACATTGTCCACTAGCAGCCCAGTCATTCTACCGGCAAAACTGCCATATGTACGACACTACGGAAAAGCGGCATTTGATCTATGTACCGCGGAGAGGCTCTTGCTCAAGTCTGATTGATTTCCATTATCAATCATGGCTTCTTGTCATCTGGACGATGATATGTCATTCTTGGCCTCTACACACGGCCCAAGCCGGAGATTGAATGTCACGACTACCTTCCATATTCTACACGCATGAGTATACTCTCTTCTCCATGATCGACACAGCATCCAATGCAATAGTCAAACGTGCACGTCATCCGTTGCGCCCACTATCCTGATGGCCCTTTCGTTACTGAATTATCCACCAATATCATCACATGGCTCCATTTGAGGCATCTCTTAGACTATTCAGCGGAATTTCAGCCTTGCCCTTAGGTTATCATTACAAATAAAATCTGGCACATCTTCTGTTCCGGCTATCCTCAGACGATTTAGGGCTCGACATTTTCAATGTGAAATCATAAAAGGCGAACTGTCACCACAGCGTTTGTGATCATGCTCCAGGGCAGCTAAACCAAATTGACCATATTTGTTGAACGGTGATGGAAGAAATTGGCCTCTTGTTTCATGAACCCGCAGTGAGCCATAGCCCATAGGCTTTCGTTTCCTTTAGATACAATAGCTTATACCAGATGCCCTCGAAACTTGTTGCACTACAAAGTTCTCCGCTGCCTTCACAGCGACTTGCAAAGGATCGATGTAATGCTAGCTTGGCCCAGGTCTGGCCCTTGAGAATTCCAGATGGTGTTACTCATGAAATTAGTAGTCCCTTCTCCGAGATATTCAGATCTTCGTTTCGGATCGTTTTTATTGGTCTGTCTGGACCACAGTTCGAGTGTTTTATTTCTTTCTCGGAGTCGGCTAGCTACCGTCTTCTACTTTATGGAAGAGGTATATCCTCCGAAGAGGAAAGAATCTCATTCAAAGTTAATGATGTGCTCCTGGTGTTTCTGTGTCACATAAACTTAGGAGGATCTTCATTGATGTATTTCTATCTATTTCAAAACTGGGAAAGCCAGGACATACGAGATAACGTGAACCCCGAATGCTATATGACTGAAGTCTTAAACCGATTTCAGACGCATTTAGTAAACGAAGTCTTAGGATTTGAATAGTTTCGATGCTTTCTTTTTCTTTTTCAAAAGTCTAAAGTGTCCTGAAATTCACAACATCGGGATAGAGATGAAGATGAATCTTTGGCTAATAAAGACCAAACACGACCCTATAGTTTACGACTGTAATGGAAGTTAAGCAAATGAAGTCTGGCTACCAGGCTCTCTTCTATCGAGAATAGTCCCAGTGCTTTGGCTATTAGTATCATCGATATTTGTCCAATTAGCAACTCTAGACATATAAGGAAAAGGAAAGGTATTGCAAGGGCTACGTGCTGGTATAAGCTGCAAAGGTTATTCGAGAGACCTTGTCATTCTTCTCTATATTTATACATGTAATGGGAGGATTATAGTTATAGGAGGAATTGATGGCTAGATGTCTAATGATACTGACATTCTTGGTGATATATGTTATCTGGGTCCAATGAACCTTGATAAATTTGAGAACACGCAGCTTTTCTATGTATCTACGTTTCACTGATGACTCAACCTCTACTCTCTTCGAGTGACTCAAGAAACAGTAAATCCCGAGTTCGGCATCGGTGAATAACTTCTGACGCCGAGGAGCGGGGTTAACTTGGTCAACGCCTTCCCATGACCACAGGTTCCACATTGACTCCTCATCAGCATCAACGGATATAAACATCGGCCCCAGCCTGAGTCCGATTATTAAATTATATAAAGCTCAGTCTCATCCTTGATTCGGAGAGGAGCTCTATCTTACAAAACTATCTGTGCAGTTGCCTATCGAACTCCAACATGTCTGACTATGCCTCTATCGAAACAACGTTGGCTTCTATAGCTGCAAGCTCTCAGACCAGCGAGCTTCTTCGAGATCTTCACAAGCAAGCCCTCGATGAGCCTCCCTACGTCAGCACAGATGGGCCTGCCTCTACCGCTCTTGACAAGTTTGTCGCATTGGATCCTGATAAGTGTGCCTACGTGTATCTCCTTCTGCGATCTATGAAGGCACGTTTCATTGTCGAAGCTGGGACATCATTTGGTGTCAGCACTGTCTACCTAGCTCTGGCAGTTTCTCAGAATGCTGGCGCGCAGTCAGGCAAGGTCATTGCAACTGAGAATGAACCTACGAAGGCTGTTAAGGCTCGCAAGTACTGGAGTCAAGCTGGTGATGATATCGAGAAGTTTATTGAATTACGAGAGGGAGATTTGAGAGAGACGCTCAAGACCGATCTTCCAGAACAAGTGGATTTCCTGCTTCTGGACAGTGAGTCAACCCCCATGGCAAGGAGAGCATTCTTCTCTCGCCCGACGTTACTAACTGAACTGCAGTTTGGACCCCTCTGGCTCTGCCTACACTCAGGCTCGTCAAGCCGCGCATGAAGCCAGGTGCTACAGTAGTTGTTGATAACAGTGAGACTGCCAAAGCAGGTTACAAGGATCTAATGACTTATCTGGAGGACGATGCCAATGGCTTCAAGCTCACTACGCTTCCATATTCTGGGGGTCTTTTAATTGCCGTGTATCTTGGAAGCTAGAAGTCCCTTGATAGATCAGGAAAGCCATGCTATCTCGGAATTGTCTGACTTGTAAGCACAACAAAATTTGATAATACCTATTTTTGACGTCTAAGCCAAAAAGCTATTAGGAATCAGATCGTTGTTTATTGTATGTTAACTGATCTTCGATGGCTGATAGGATTGGAGGTCGATAACATTCATTGAGCATCCTCCAAGGAAATGAGACTTGTTTTGATTCAATAAAGGCACTATTAAAGTTCTGATCAGAAATCCAAGGCGTGGTACGTCAATGCGCTTGAAGGAGAGCCATTATGTGAATCAAGAGGTGAGATAGAAACTCGGCATTCACTATGGTGCTATTTATGACAAGGATCTTCATGCAGAAGAAGATCATCGGCAGTTGAGGAAGATCATGAATATGCCGCCAATTTCTCCGACAAGTCAGTATATAAGAAAAGAGTTACCTTCTTGAAAATGCACTGCCTCATGGTTACGATTACATACTCAAAGTTGAATGACGACGCACGGTGATATAGGGTATGCGATGATGATCAAAATTTGATGCTACCTTGAATATGATACCATGATCGTACTTGACAAAAATACTTGGACAGTTTAATGACAAGCGTAGGAGGCTTTTGATTGGCTTTTTTTCAACGGTCTAATTGAAGATCTCATGCTGTCTTTGTTTTTTTTTTTGGTTTTTTTTTTGATCCCTAGGAACAGGGCATATCATAATACTGGATTGAATGGCGTCTGGAGACAATCAATTGGGTTCGAGACAAAAGACTCACTTCATTTGACAACCCCCTCGAATAAAAAGCTGGCTCTTGGAGTGAATCCTTGATAGCGTCGACTGACGAATCGATAACGCATCAACAAGAGGAGAAACGTGAATTAAGCAAAGCCGAGGAGATCGCGCCTGGCGCGGCGCTAGCAGATGAACAACTTTCAGGGTCTTGCAGGGTGTTGTTGTGGAAATCATGATGCGCTGGCTCGAGCGAGAGGCTATTCTGGACAGAAGAATCTGACCATTGGGTGGAGGTCGGATAGAGTTTGGAGATGCCTTGTGCCCAATGACGTGATAAGCTGCTGATTCAGTCGGCGCGTTAATGTTAGTTAGTAACCCAAGGCAGAGGCTGGGCTGAGGACTTGGGTGACACATTTGGTCAAAGTGAGGCGTTCATCGACTTGGGTGGGTTGGATGTGATCCATGTAAATGGTTGATCGCCTGGACTGCAGAGAGGAGAGTGGAGGTGCTAAGGTCTATCTACTGGTGCTAGAGCCTGTTGCGGCCAGCCATGATTTCAGCGTCTGTTACCAGATGAACAAGATCATAAAGATGAATCTGGCCTCCCTTTGTCTTGGATCGTTGCTAGAGAACCGTTGCTGGTAGGTTACCCTGCAGTTACAACCACATGTCTTGTCCTGTCTTCTTTGCTGTGGAGATCCGTTGCCGCTAAGCACGCGACCTCCACTAGGTTCTTTGATAACGATCCGTCGTGGGCAATTCCTGTGCCAGCATGAACAAGATGCAACTGCACTTACCAAACAAGCAGAGTCATGTGTTACGACGGTAGTATCGATGCCTTATCTTGAAAGGCCAGATCAGAATGGGCGGGTTGCAATACGAGCGAGTATGCACATTTGCAAGGCTATGTAAGACTTTCACTGCCACTCAAGACAAAACAAGACCTGGATATCGCTGCAACTACAGTACCTTACCTAGGCTTGGTTGGTTGGGTGGTGAGACAATGAAGACAAATATAACAATCAATTTTAGTAGCTCAGTTCAGTTGCCAGCAGCGGGGTACGAATAACAACATCAATAAATAATATGGATGTAAGCAAAGGCAGAAGTGAGAGACGGGAGGGGCCTCTCGTTCGCTGCATCTCCAGTGCAGTGCAGCACGTGCTAATCAACGCTTCTCATTTCCAATTTCCACTCCCACTCCCACTCAACGCAACTGCTGGCTCATCTTTCAATCCTTTCCCCTTCCCGTCATTCTATTTTCCATCTCCATTTCCATTCCCCAATTCTTCTCTACCTATCTTCTCTTCTTCTGTTTCTCCCCTAACTCTCTTTGCCTATCTATTCAACATCTCAATCTTACGAAAATCACCTCTCGTCGCCTTCGTCCGTAACCGTGGAGTTCATTGATTGACTGACCCTGGTTTCGGGGTCCCCATCTCATCGGCTGTGGTATCGCAACCCATCATATTTCCTTTTTTTTATTACGATTCCCCTCCCTAGAGGTCAATCACCTGTTTCTCATCCCTCCTGTTCCCTCTCCCGCCCGTCTGTGTCCACCGTGAACCAAACGAATCCTTGGGGGCTTAATCTCCAGCCCTTGAACCTTGTGGTCGATAAACTATCTTCTCCTCGTTCACTTTCAACCATAATCTGCTCCTCTTCATCCAACAACCGCCGCTGTATCCTGTATCCGAGTGCCATCATCCAACCCCGGCCCGACCTTATTGAGATGCACCACGTGCCGGCCTTGGAGCCATCTTATGGAGAAACTTGAATCGCAATCAGATACCGATATCGATATCGATATGGGAGACTCTATCAGTGAACCTATGGATACGGCCGATGATGGCCACACCTGCCCGCGTGCGCCTTGTCCTACCTCGATTCCTGCATCCGCCTTTTTACCTATCCGAGATAGTTATACATCACGAAGGAACGACCTGAGCGATGTTCGAGACGATGATGCCGATTCCGATACAGAATTTGCCTCCATCATGGCTACGTCCATGCTGAACGGCATTCTCAATCTTGCTTCCAACCCTGTCTCTCCTGGCTCGTCCAGCCCTTCTCACGTTCAAGCCAAAATATCCGATTCCGTTCCTCCGACCAGACCGAGCAGTACACCATTCCCTAACCCTGATCGCCGACACTCCAAGCCATGCTGCTCGAGCGGTTCTCCGCATGGCGCCGACCACGGTACTCCCACTGACTCTATCGCTTTCCCCGACAACGAGCCGGTGGTCCTTCCTCGCCCTATAACCGACTTCAACCAGCTGCCAATTGAGGTGCATGAAGCGATACTGGATCACCTGTTCGGGTATCGGGTTTCCGCTACATCGCGAAGTTCAATGGCCGTATCGAGTATTACAAAGAGTTGGGGGACGGCACTTAGACACTCGAGGAGAAGGGAGTTGACGGAATTGGCGCTTGTGAGCGATGTTTGGCGAATTCTTGTTCAACAGCGGCTATATCGTCATATTAAACTAAAAGCGAATGTGGACTGCCTGGAAGATGCTATGGTTCACCTTGCTCTGCACGAGCACCTGCAATCATATGTCAAGCACATTGAGATCTGGTTCCCTGTTTTCCAACAAACCTACGGACCTGTCGCTCTATCGGATACTCTGGCGCTGCCAACAGTCACTAGGGAAGGACTGACTAACGCGACATACACTTTACCTGGCAATAACTGTACCCTTGAGCAAGTGTTTCAGTTTGTCGGACAGACTTTACCCCAGGCCAGAGTTTTGACCCTGGAAGGAGGAGAGCGACGCAGGGCACCGAGAGTTCTTCACTTTCCCGAGCAGAGGATCGATCCGGCCATCTACAAGCCGCTGCCTGTCCTCGAATCGGTGCAGACTCTAGTCACGAGGGGCCAGTGGAATCTTATGCGAGATGATCAGGACTTTGCAACAGTTTTGAATGCTTTACCAGGTCTTTACGAGTGGCAAGGCTCCTATAGCAAACCAAAGTCGAAGAGCTATATTACTATGGCCGAGTTTCTTCCAAAACTCCCACGTCACATTACGAATTTGAGTCTTTGCCTCGAGAGCGACTATCGTCGAGAGGGGGTCATGCCACCATTCTATTCGAAGGTCGTACAGAAGACGCACATTTGTGCAAGGATGGCCGAGGCGTTACCTTCATTAGAGCATCTCGCCTACACTGGTCGTGTTTGTCACCACTTTTTTGATGTGGCTATGCGGTCAACTGACCCACGAACTTCCCGACTCAAGACTCTGGACCTGACAGTCAAGAATTGCTGTCGATACAACACAAGCTTCCACGAGGCTGGCTCTGGCATTCAAGATATGGGCTTCATCGATGCCTTTGAAAAGTTGGTACTATCTGCGATTCGATCACTGGAGAAGCTCAAGGAAGTGGTTTATCTGAGGATTCGGTTTGTTGATCTTGGTAAGTTCATCCGCAGCTCAACCTTGAATTCCTGATTAACGTGAATACCAGACTCCGTGCTACCCCCTCTCAACCCATTTTTCATTATGCGCAAGGGTGCCTGCTCTGGCGTTTGGAGCGAGAGGATTTTGGCCGAGATGGGTCGCGTACGCCCTGATGTTCATTTTCCAGAGCTGAGTGAGTCCTTCGGCAACATTGTGTACAACAAGGACGGAAGAATGGTCATTACACCTGACCCCCCGAGGACGAAGATTGCATCACTCAAGTTGTCGAATTATCGATCTCTTGCGACAGGCATCACGATTCAGTGAGAAATGCATGCCAGTATGAAAAACAATGGATCTCAAACCGCAGAAGACAGCCAGAAGATCGACACGGCTGGATTATACATATGATACATCACTCTTTTTGTTTTGAGACGGCGTTCAAGGATTGAAATTCTGGAAAGGAAGCTGTTAATTGAAACCACATACCCAGGAGATTGGGAGTTATGAGGGCGCATGTATACATGGGAACCGCTGGCATGGCTTTACTTGGCTTTGAGAAGAATTTGCTTGGGATCTGTTGAAAAGTCACGAAATGGAAGAGAAGACGGCGAGGTGATTTATCTCAAGGGGATGCGAGCTTCCATGTACCCTCTACGATACTGGCGATTTGGTATCATAATCGATGAATAAGATTGTCTGAATATTTATGCTGTCTTCATCATCAATAAAATATCCATGCTTACTACACGCTTGCTTTTGTTTTTCCAATCTCTGAGAGGGGGACATCAGTGTGGCTCTTATTCGACGTGGAACTTAATGGTTGATCGTGTTGACTGAGCAGCGCCGTCACTGATGATGACACCCAGAATCCAGCAGTTGACTAGGAAGAAGCCGAGCGAGGCCAACCAAAGGCCTGGGAAGAAAGTACTGATGCCGAGAAACTCAAGTCGGTAACCTTGTTGCAACCAGGCAGCTTGGGAGACTACCCATAGCAACAGAGCTGAGATGCCCAGCTTAGAGTTACGGAGGAAAGACGAGTTGGGCAAATAGAGTGGCAAAAAGATCATGTACCAAAGGAAGTACTGATAATATGTTAGTTGATGGACTAGCAATAAGGATGAGGATGACTGACTTGGGAGGTACAGACTTTGTTAAACGTAACAAAGGCAAATGTCTGGGCCATCATGGCTGTTGCAAGATCGCGCTTGGCGATAGCGAGAGGAATGAGAACACAAGACAGAAGAAGTTGAGGGAGGAAGGCGAACGACTCGATACGGAATGAAGGTGCGGCATCAGCGGGAGTGGCAGAGGTGAGGTACAGCAGGACATTGTAAGGCGAGAAGTTGTGACGGTGGTCGATCCTTGCGACATGGTGAAAGTAAGTATGAACAAGGAACGGGGTCTCGTAACTGGAGCGGGTCAGTTGTGTTGTCTCTGATATTTGTGTATGAGGACTTACATGGAGAACATGATGAGGTTGAGAATCATGAACGTTATGAGACTGAGAAGTCCAAACTTGAGGCGATCCGGCCTGAAGAAGTTTGAGACTGCTTCCCTGTATGATGGAGGACGGGTAGCAGCCTTTGTCTCTTTTCCTAGACGAGCATCGTCCATCCACCATACAATAGCTGGCGCATAGATGAAGGGGTAGATCTTGAAGTGAACCGACAATCCAAGAATGATTGCGGCAAGACTGAGTTTCCTCGTCTCAACAGCCCACAATAAACCCATAGTCAACACACCCAAGAGGCCTTCTGAGCTTCCACGGGTGCTGATGGTCGCTACAATAGGGTTCCATAACCACAGCGCGGAAAAGCCTCCAGCTGTAGCTTCATCCATACCCCTCCGTCTAAGCACGCGCAGAATAAGCCATCCCGCCAAGAGATCAGCCGCAGCAAAGACCAGCTTTCCAAAAGCGGAGAATCGGACGGTTGGTAGAAGCAGCCAGGCGAGCAGAGGCGTGTAACGATATGTGTCGCGGGCATATGGTGATGAGCCTTCAGCAACGAAGCGGGAAGCGTCGGTAAAGACAAGATAGTCAATGTCCGTGTATTTTAGGGCTGAATGGGCATCTTGATAGAGGCCGTAGAAGAGAAGAGCGAGGCGGAGGAAGAGAGATATCGTGAAGAGTGGCGTTGTGCGTAGGAAGGGGGTAATTGAAGGCATTGTGAAGATGACAGTTGGCGGTGAGTGTGTAGTTAGTGAGATGAGACAGGATAGAGAGGGTAAAGAGCTTATAAGACCATAGCTTATAACAGATTGTGACGTCTCAAGTTATCTCGATTTTCCTCTTATTTCGATCTCGATTCACCCAAAAAAAAGAGTCTCAGTGCTGTGTGCCACTCAATGGTAGTTTGCTGATGTTGAGTAACACAACCCGAATCAAGCTGCCTTCCTTCCAAAAATGGAGAGCCTTTGTTTGTCTCTCTCTCCACTAACTTACTCCGTAACTAACAGATCAAATTTCACGTCATCCCTGCAAACACGCACTAACAAATCAAGACCCGCCTCGTACCAACCTCCAACATCATCGACTACCATCTTTTTTATAAGCTGCATTTCTATAACAACCGAATCATGATGTCGGGCGGTGTCAAGAGAGACCGCGACGGCAATGCTCGTGTGAAGTATGCGGGGCCGCCGAAGCAGGCTGGGCTAAGGGGCAGGTTCCATGATATGTTTGAAGGGTTTCGTGATGAGCTTGATGAGCATCATGATCGACGGGAGAGGATTGTGAAGGCATCGCGAGATGTCACTGCGCAGAGTAAGAAGATGTGAGTTTTGAAGACTTGGGTTTATAAGTGCAAGCTCTACTAACCCGTTTATAGCATCTTTACCCTTCAGAGGTAGGCATCAATCCAAGTATCACAGTGAAAGTCTGCTCACACCACACATCACAGAGTCAAGCATCTCAACAAGGACTTCCCTCCTCACATTCAACAAGACATAGATACACGCCTCGAAGAAATCTCCAAACTCCTTAATGGAATCGCACCAGATGTCCAGAATGTTAATCGGTATCGCTACACCTTTTCTATCCGCTGTCTCGAAGAATTCGTCGAGGCTCTCTCTTTCGCACACTACCTCCGCCACCAAACCCTCATCACACCCACGCAAGCACAAGCTGCTATGCCCAGCGACATGGCCCTCACGCCAAATGACTACTTGTTCGGCATCTTCGATCTGTTTGGTGAGATGATGCGTTTTGCGACCGTCACGACAGCTCAGAACGGTGAATTGGCCGGTGATGGAGGACGAAATATCATGAGCGATATTCAAGAGCTTGGGTGTGAGTTTGAGATCCTCCCTGATGTGCCGACGAAGGATTGGAGAGGCAAGATGGCTGTGATGAGGCAGAGTGTCAAAAAGGTTGAGAGGCTGGGGTATGGACTGGTGGTGAGAGGGAGTGAGAGGCCAAAGGGCTGGGTGCCGGATATGAAGGATGATGCTCCTGAGCCTACGTCGCCGTGAACATTTCATTTCGACTCATGATGTAAGGAAAAACGGGAACTGGTTGTTGTGGGATATGATGTGCTATCTGGTTGAGTTGCTAGAGCTGGCTGCTCTAATATCAGGTCTATTTGCGTTTATGGAGGACCACGGCCACCCTTGCTGATGACAAGAAAAATACAAATGAGCACATCGAGACATGTTCTTCTCGTGTGGGAATTGATTCTTTCACGATTATGTGGTCTGCCTGAAACGAAAAGGCCAGCTGTGGTGTGCACAATCTCGGGAATCTTTGAACAATACAACTCGGAGCTTGTGCACATCAATCCCGTTTCCGTTTAGCTAAAGATCGATGATAGACAAAGGAGGAAGCGGAATTTCTACAAGGATACAGAGACAATTGAAATGATTGACCGTGCATTGTATCGCGTATTAGCATTCGCGGGGAACAATGATTGTCTAGGTATTCAACGGCTGTCGACAACTGGCACCGACCAAGCAATACCATACAGAGGGAGCATGGAAAATGAATTGTGATCCTTTAGGGCTTTTTGGGGTCAAATGGAGGCACCAGAAATACCTGTTGCTTACCTACCTCATGTATCGTCAGAATCTGAGGGTCGGTCTTTCATCCTCCACCCACCCACGAGTAACTCCTTCGCACCTTGCTTGCACTTCTCATCCCAACACCAAATCTTCCATCTCGACCACCGAGAGGAAACTTGGACTTCACATGATCTTTAACAAGCACTTGCGCCATATTCTTAGGCTTTTCAAAGACATTCTTCGAAGGCGTCTTCGTTCGGGGCTCATCTGTCTGCCTCTATTTTCAGGCTCAACCAAGTCAACCAACCTCTCCTCTCTCCTTCTTCAATCACCACTGCTGACTCTCTTCGCCGAGAAGTGTCGGCACGCAGACACCTGGCAATCGGCCAACCCTTACAGCCTACTAACAAATCTTTCTTTTTTTCCTAGATCATCATCGTTCCGAGGCGTTCTTCTAGGCGCAGCTTCAGCGACACCGAGCGCGCAAAATCCGGATCCAGGCGTTTCTTTCCATGGGACAAACTCTCAAGCCAACGACTCATTATGAATCACACTTCTCTTCCGTCGGGTGAGAAGACCTCTGCGGATCCGTCAAGCCGCCCAGAGCTATCCAGTTCTCAGCCTGACGATCTCCAAAGCGCCGACTTACCCAATCTTCAACAAGAAGCACAAAAGCCGACAGCGCAGAATGAAGAAGCAGCATCCTATCGGACAACATTCTTCGTAAATGTTGACTGGAGCATGGGCTCGACGCTTGCGACTGCAAAGAACATCGTTGGCCAGATGTACGTCGAGTGTTTGGAACCACTCAAGAGACACCATCCATACCCTATTATCCTCATCCATGGAGACTTTCACACTGGTCAGGTGAGCAATATCATCAGATTCGTCACATCAACTGATTTCCAACTCCGCCCAGGTCTAGACAACCAAGCCAGATGGTCAGCCTGGATGGGCATCGTTCTTCCTCAACAAAGGCTTCCAGGTCTTCATTGTTGATTTGCCCCCTTCTGGTCGCTCCAACTTTTTAACAACCTCCCATTACATCCACCGCGAAGTAGGCCTCAGCTCCAGTTCTATCCCGGCAAGAGGAGTAGAATCAAGCCTGACTGCGCCTGGTGTACCTCGAGAAGTCGGCGTGCCCCTCCAATATGCAAAGGCGAATTTCCACGATAAATGGCCTGGCGTAAGTGTGGAGATCTGTGTCTATTTATTCAAGTGTTGACGGTGTATAGACAGGAATGCGCGGGGATCCTATTTTCGCCAAGTACTGCGCTTCCTTGGAGACTCTTCACCTCAACAAGGTGGAGCGGCAATCTCTCGCTCAGAACGCCCTTCAAGCGCTCCTGCGTCATGTCGGAAAGTCTGTCCTCGTAGGTGAAGGATCAGGCGGAGCTGCGGCTTGGCTAGCTACCGATGTTGAGCCTGATCTCGTCGCTGGCGTTATTGTTCTCGAGCCACCAGGACCTCCTTTTGGCACGGCATGCCCCAAAGAACGAAACCCTTACCGCCAGTACACACCTTTCATTCAGTATGAGGAAGGGACACGAATCTACGGATTGACGGATATCCCTCTTACCTACGATCCTCCAGCACATCCACATGGAGGATATGACCATCCTGAGAAGAACCCGCTCGACATAACCACACTTACTTCTCCTGATGGAAAGAGCGAGTGTTTCGTACAGGCTCCAAAGCCTCGCAAGCTCATCAATATCAAGAAAGTGCCCAATGCGGTTGTCACGGCACATGCCAGCTCGCATGGCATGTACGACTGGGCTACAGTGACTTTCATGCTGCAAGCTGGTGTCAAATGCGACCTGATTAAGCTTGAGGACAAGAACATTCTGGGCAACGGGCATCTCATGTTTCTCGAGACGAACAGCAATGAAATTGCCCAGGTACTCATGGATTGGATTTCGGAGAAAGCGTTACCAGCGTCATTCCAAATGCTGGTCTCAGAACCTACACCACCGCCGGAGTTCAGTGAATTTGTGGACACTGTCCAGAGACTGAGCCCTCAAAGGGAGTCAAGTGTCGAATCCATCAGCTCTCGAAAGACACAATTGCTGGACTTCCAGTCGCTGGATCAGGAAATGAGCCTAGTTCAACTCCCGGAAACACCACAGCCCTCATGCGAGCTCGAAGTCAGACCTCATCAGCCCGAGTCGTCTGGTGAGCATCCGAATGGAAACACGAACAAGAGAACCGCTCTGTCGTCTGGACAAACAACCGTCCGTATTTTTAATGGCGCCGATTCTCCTTATCCGCCTCCGACGTCGGTTGATGATCCGAAACGACGACGAGTTGTTGCCGCTTCTGGAATGTCCACTCCGTCTTCAGCATCATCTGCAATGTCATCGTCTCAGGAGAGCCCTAACCAGACACAACCCACGGAAGTTGGTCAAGTTCCACCACAGCAAATCCAGGTCACAACAGAGGAGGAGCCTATTTACGATATATCTCTGTTGAAGCCCACTCTTCCAGGGGGGGTTCCCTCTTGCCTGAAACTTCCAGTCGACAAGGACAACCAGCCTTCGGTAGCAAGCCCTGCACTAAGTCTCCCCAGTCAAGTTCAAGCTTCAAGACTCTTCGATGGGCAATCAAACGCCTTGCATGGGCATACGCCGATTGCTCAGCAATTCAAAACATTGCATAGAGATTATCAGCGTAGTTTCACACCCAACAAGAACCACACAACGGCCCGCTTTGAGTGTCAAACTGAATCCTCAGACAAGTCTATTGGAGCGAACATGTATAACCAGAAGAGTCTCCCCTCTGGTTTGGCTTACCCAGGTACAATTCCGGGACTGAACTTCCAGTCGCGGTCGCCCATTCAACAAGCACAGCAACGAGGTTCTTATCCCCAGCGACCGGACCATTCACCTGCATTGAATAGCGGAGGAGACCTCATGCCGGCCCCAACTTCGACGCCGACTGGAGACCAATTTACGATGGCAACTCTTGCAGGACCCTATACCCCTTTGATGCCACCGTCGACACAGGGTACTCACTTCCAAAACCCTTTTGGTGCTTATCCGCAGATGACGCCCCCGAGTCCATCTCCGGCTCCCAGGCCATCATCAAATCCTCCGACGTTCAACTTGAGCGTAGGATCGCCTGCTCCCCTTACACAGAAGAAAACCCCAGCCTCCAAGTGAGACCGCTGAGTCCTGCCTGGTTGGTTTCTGGAATGGGTAACATTTACAAGGGACCAGGGGTGATATCGGAAAGGCTATGAATGCGGACAGTATCCGATCTGGGCATATTGAGCAAAGTCTGAGATGTAACTTTCTATAGCCAATATTCCTGAAATTCAACGTTTTGGAGCAAATGACAGAAATCAGTGCAAGTTCTATATTCACAATGAATTTTCAGTGTGAAATACTTATAGTGCGAAGTTGATTTCAGGGAGCAAGAAAACATCAGACCTTAGTATAGGGTGTTAAAATAAACTCAGCAAAAGGAATACCCTAAATTTATGCCAAGCTACCTAAGTCTTTTTGTCACTTGGGATCACTATGGTGGAGCTGCAGCTAAAGTGGATAGCTGACGCCATACTGGTAGTTTGCACCGCCACCCGTTCCCGAGCTGCCTAAAACGCCACAGTTTCCCAATTCTGTCCCCCACATGACCTCCCCAAGCGCATCCCTATGGGCCTCGCATCATCGATAAAGTGACCCGAACTTTCCATCACTTTAACCATTTTAACCTCGAAAACCAACCCTACCACCACACGTCCCTCGTACGACCTTTCCTTTCTTTCAAGCAACTCAAGCCACACCACAAACGATCGAAGGACTTCTCACTACCTACGCGCACTCTTCGCCGCGATGGCTCCCAACACTAAGTACCAGCCAGCTCCTCAGAGCAACCCCGACGACTATACCCACGCACCCCCCGCCTATGCTGAGGGTTCGGCTGCTCGCGATGAGACCCAAGGCCTCTTCGGTGCGCCCCGCGATAGCGAGGACAACCTCCCCGATGATTTCAAGGTAGGAATAGATATGCTCGATGCAAGGCGAATAAGGAAATGCTGACACGATGTCCAGTTCGGCGGCTCTGTGGCTGAGGCTACTGTTGATATCCGCAACCAGTTCGTTCGCAAGGTCTACACTATCCTCACTGTCCAGCTCCTCGCCACTGCTGGAGTGAGCAGCCTCACATTCTTCAGCACCGGTTACAAGGACTGGATCCAGAGCCACCCCGGTGTCGTTTGGGCTTCGGTAAGTCCTCACTGAGCAGCGGGATCACGAACATGAATGACTAACACACTCGCAGCTCTTTGGTGCCATGATCTTCATGGGCTTGACCTACTGGAAGCGCAAGTCCTACCCGACTAATCTCCTCTTCCTCTCGCTCTTCACCCTAGCCGAAGCCTACACCATGTCTGTTATCGTATCGTTCTACAAGACATCCATCGTACTCAACGCTGTCGTACTTACTGCCGGAATCTTTGTTTTCCTCACTCTCTTCGCTTGCCAGACAAAGTATGACTTCACATCATGGATGCCTTACCTCTTTGGCGCCCTGTGGGGTCTCGTTGTCTTCAGCTTCATGGCCATGTTCTTCCCTTACAGCTCTACCGGCGAGCTCATCTATGGTGGCCTCGCTGCTCTCATTTTCAGTGGCTACATTCTCGTCGACACCCAGCTTGTCCTTCGCCACCACCATGTCGAGGAGGAGATTGCTGCTGCCATCAGCCTTTACCTCGACATCATCAACCTCTTCCTCGCTATTCTGCGCATTCTCAACAGCCAGTCTAATAACTAAGCGATACCGACCTGCAAAAGTTTAACGAGGCGTAGACACGAGACCTGTGGGCCGATGACTCGGTTCTTAACTTACATCACTGTGTTACCAAGATTGTGTTATGCGAGCTGTTTCTGATTCAAGAGCTATCTTAATTGTTGTGTCACGGAGGGTTTTCTTAGTCAAACTATGGACTTTTGGCGTCTCTGGAGAAAGTTTGGTTTCCTTTACTACGCGTTGGTTGGGCTGGCTAAGCAGTTTATACTCAGGACAGGATAATTGATAGTCATCATCATAAACCTGCGTATTTCCAAGTAACAAGATTTAGCAAGTATTTCAGATAAATCGTATTACAAAAGGTATTGAATTTATTTGATATCAGCATTAGAAGGCCACTAGAAAAAAGAAACAATCAAGGTTGTGTCGCCCAGGAATGGACAACGATGTACGCCCAATACAAGTCTAATATGACCGCAAGATGGCACCAGGACACGGCAATATGTCCTATCAGCCAGTCGTCTGCATGCATCGTATCGTAGCGCAAGGGCGTCTTCGTCCCTTCAAGACACTCCCCGCACGCTGCGTCCCTACAACAGCCAAATACATAATGACCCTCCCTCGAGAATGCTTCTAAACAATGGGTAGCCCGCCCACCATCAGTTTTCCAGGGATACTGTTTCCAGATGGCATGCCCAGAATCGTTTTAAGAATAGCAGACATTTGATGAGTGAAGGAGGGCGGCGAAGAAAAAAGAAAACGACAACTCAATTGTCCAGCAGCAGGGGGAATATTCTCATCTTTCTCTTCAGTCGTAGGAGAGGAAAAACCAACGCCAGCAATAGACAACAGTCCAACGTCGCATTTTTGAAACACCGCAAAAGACCTAAAATGTGAAGTGATAGGTCTAGTTGAGTGGCTCCTCGCCATTTGGCTCGGGTGTGCCAGTGGCCTGAGAAGCAGCCTCTCGTTGCATGCGAGCCTCGATCTCTCGGAGCTGGGACTCGCGGGCCAACAGCTCTTGTCGCTTTTCGTTGATCTCGCGCTGCACCTTGAGTTCGATCTCGCGGAGCTTCTCCTCCTCTCGTCGGAGCTGCTCTTCCTTGAGGCGCACCGACTGGGAGGCAAGATCCTCGGGGTTCATTGAGCTATCAGCACTAAGAACAAGTCAGTCAGCTGTGGTCAATATCCGAGATATCGGTCAAAACTCACTTTCCAGAAGCACCCTCAACGCTCTTAGACAGCTTCTCGGTACGGTAGTTCTCGTACAAGAAGTCGTGGGTGATTTCCTTCAAATCAGCCAAGTGGCTGTGAAGCAGGGCAGATCGAATGGCAAGGAAGTCGGAGTGACGAGGGTTATCAACCTCGACAACACCCCAGGGGTAGTGACGAGCGCGAACCTTGCGGCCACCAATCTCAACAACCTCCTCAGATCCAACGATGGCGAAAGGCATAAGGCCACGGAGCTCAGCGTTCTCCTCAACGGTATCCTCGTCGTCCTCCTCAATGTCGTAGGGGAAGTTGTAGACGGGAATGCGGTAGTGCTCGATGTCCTCCATAACCAGCTTCTTGGACTCGGCGAGCTCGGCGGGGGTGAGCGAATCGGCGCGACCAATGACGGGGATAACGTTGACACGGGGAGCGAGGCGCTTCATGAGCTCGATGTCGAGTTCTCGGAGGCTGCAAATGTCAGTCGCGTTCGAGGAATTCGGAGTTTAAGAAACATACCCATGACCGGTGGGAGTGATAAAGTAAAGCATAGCATGGACTCGGTTGTCTCTGAAGCGGGGGTTACGCTTGATACGAGACTCTTCGGCAAGAATATCGTCATATTGTCTCTCGAGGTAGCCAACAATCTCTGAGAAGCTGGTATTGGGTTAGTAGAGGGGTAAAAACATGGACCGCGATACTAGCTTACCTAGCCTCGTTGTCAATCTGGTCACCGAAGCCGGGCGTGTCGACAATTGTCAGGGAGATACGAGTACCCTCCTCGTCAAGCTCGAGCTCTATAGCCCAATCAATATCGTGTATGCATGCAACCATAATTGAATGTACGTACCGACAGTGATGGGCTTGATCTTGACACCATCCTCAACGTGGGCGCTGCCAGCATCGTCGGACTCCTTATGATCGAGAACGCTCTTTCCGCAGAGTGTGTTGACAAAGGTGGTTCGGCCTGTCGATTGTAAGCTTGGTTTATTATTTCAATCGCAGCGAGGCCATTGTAGCTGTCGTCGCATCAGCGGTTCTCGCAAGGGGCCACGTACCAGTGCCTGAAGCACCGCAGACCATCAGGCAGAACTGAATACCCTTCTTGACATTCTTCTTTCGACGGATCATCTTCTATTGGGGAGTAGGGGTTAGCGAGCTGAGATCCGAATGGTAGGCGCGTCAAAGTTTTGGTCCATGGAATCATGCGTGGAGACGGTAGCTTCGTCGGGCGGTGGCATCCACACGACAGAACAGGACGGGAGGGGAGGGGAGATAGCACGTACGCCCATGGACGACATCTTGAGGATTGGATTCGCGAAGTTAAGGTGAAGCTGAGGAGATACGGAAGGAGTAGGTCGAATGCACCAAACGTCGAGCAAGGACTCAAATCGAGTATGGTTTTGCTTGCGGTGGTTGAAGTGGAAACTTGGGGAACCTGAACTGAACCAAGGGGAAAATGTTAAAGGAGGCTAGGAGGAGCCAGAGCCAGGAGAGAAGGATACGGGTCGTGTTGGACTTGGGTTCGGGCTGCTCAAGGGGTGTGGGCAATTTCACACCTGGCCAATCGTTCCTCCTCTAAGATTCAGGGGAAGTGCCCAAGCTAGAGTGCCAGTGCTAACAAATGCCAGCTGGAGCAAAGCAGGTGCACCCTCAGCACCCTGTAAAGCCAGACCGCCTGCCCGCCCAAGGGACCACTAGCGGACCCTCATGATTCAACGAGCCTTGCTATGGCGCTTGCTTCAATCAGAGCTCTTTCTTTTTGTTTCATCAGGTCAGGTGACGACAACATTCTTCTTGTCTGTTCGAATCTCTCGGCAATAGTAGAAACCTCAGGTAGAGAAGGACTCATCCTGAATACTTCGGATAATCCTTAGATGTTCTATGATATACTTGCGCGGTTTCCTGGGGATAAGATTATATGCTCTATTTTCCTCCCTTCACTTAGAGCCAAGTCTTCAAAGGATCTGTTCTTGGTTGCGCCACAATCCATCGTTAGTATCAGTGGCTGATCGTCAGGACTGTGGCTGTTAGGTACCGAGACGCGGTTCGAGTTGTCCAGTGGACGAGACATAGTAGACAAACAAGGGTTGAACATCGAACGCTCCCTTTTGTCTATGCTCCTGTTATTGGATACGAGACACGTCATTACCGTTGTTATTATGGAATTTTCTGTTCATTCATGGATCTATAACACAAACTTGTTTCTCATAAAGCCTCTCCGCAGTATAAACCAAAGCCTCCGTCACGCAAGTACAGGCAGGCTCACTCATCAGTGGTGGATCTATCCGTATAAGCGACATCAAATAAACATACATGATAAGCACATAAGGTTTCGGAGCCTTTGAGATGTTATTCGTTTCATGGTAGCATTCCCTGATAAACTCCATCAACCAATCATTATTGCTCGAAACTTGTTCCTCGACATCATCATCAACTATCACGTTCACCTCAGCTTTGACTTACCCCTCTCAGCTCTCACACCGGAAACACTAGATCCGTATTGTAGGCCTAGACTGAGCTTGTACCTATCAACTCATTCACGATGAACGTACGGCCACCGATCGAGGCTTCGAGCACTGAGGCTGTGCTTTCAGTGTCTTTCAATAACGATGCAAGCTGCTTCTCTGTAGGCCTGGGCTCGGGTATCTGCAGTAAGTCAACTTCTACAGTACTATGTGCTTCCCTTCACTAACACTCGGCTCAGTCTTCCACACAAAATCATGTCTTCTCAAGGCTTCGAGAGGTATGTCCGTCATATAAATCTTATACACGTACATGCTTACAGCCTCATGGATTTCAACGCTGGCATCGGCCTCGTTCAAATGATGGGAACAACCAACTACCTTGCTCTTGTTGGTGGCGGAAGGTCACCCAAGTTTGCCATGAACAAGGTAAGCTATCATCATGGTCAGCTGTCGAGTCCTTCGCTTACCGGAAACAGACTATAATATGGGACGATATGAAGGGCAAAGTTGCCTTGGAAATCACAGCATTGACGGCAATTCGTGGTGTTCAACTGGGCAGGGAGCGCATCGCTGTTGTCCTACAAAACAGCGTGCGTGTCTACTCGTTCGCGAAACCTCCGGATTTACTGCATGTCTACGAAACTGCAGACAATCTCCTCGGTCTCTGCTGTCTTTCTGAGAAGAAGCTTGTCTTCCCCGGCCGAACTGCTGGACAGATACAACTCATCGAGTTGGCGACCGGGAATGTCAGCATCATCCCGGCCCACTCTTCAGCCCTCAAGGCCATCGCATTAAGCCCAGATGGCGAACTTCTAGCCAGTGCCAGCGAAACAGGTACACTAATCCGTGTTTACGCTACAAGCAACTGTGCAAGGCTTGCTGAACTTAGGCGTGGTATCGATCCTGCGACTATCTTTTCTCTTGCCTTTTCACCTTGTGGCACGATGCTTGCCTGTACCTCTGACAAGTCCACCCTTCACATCTTCGACGTACCGCATCCACGAAGGCCAGGAATGAGCCCAAGTCAACAGCCCGGCGCTTCCGGATCAGACCCAGGTGACGGGACGGGGAAGTGGGGCATTCTCAGCAAGATTCCACTGATGCCCCGAGTCTTTTCTGATGTCTACTCTTTCAGCTCAGCACCTTTTGAGGCTGGTGATGAAGCTGCTATAGGGGGCATTTCTTTCTCGGAGAGCACTGTTCTAGGAACATCACGGCCACCAAAGGGCGTCATTGGCTGGATCGGAGACGGTAGTCTTGTTGTTATAGGTGCTGGGCATGATGCACGATGGGAGAAGTTCGTCATTGTTGATGGTGAGGATGGAAAGCGACACTGCGTACGGGAAGGCTGGAAGCGTTATTTGGGCAACACATGAGCCAAGTGAGACCACACTACAAGGCAAGCTAATGATCGCAAGGGATACGACTCTTAATGCTGGGTAAACTTGGGATGGGCGTTTGAGGGGTTCAGGATAAGTAGAGCTACTTTGGACCGTGTGAAATATTGTTTTGCAGTATAATGTGCTTTAATCGTCGCGCCGTCGTGGCGATCGACTTCTGCTCCTTCTCCTTGACGTTTTGTCCTCCTGGTCTTCTCCCCTGCGTCGTTTGTGCCGTGACTCGTCGTTGGCGTCGTCCCTATGCCTTCTGTGCTCTCGATCGCGGTCTCTCCTCCGATCTCGGTCGCGATGACGGTCTCCATTGTCGTCTTTTCCCTCCCTTCGCCTATCTCGGTCCCTATCGCGTCTCCTTTCTCGGTCTTGGTCGTCATCTCTGTGTCGTCGGGAATCCTTGTCACGATGTTGGTCCTCTTTGCCTTCGGGAGTCTCGCCTCGTCTTGATCTACGGTGGTGGTCTTCTTCGCTTCCATCCCTCCTCGATCTATGTGACCGATGATGTCTGTGTTTGTGTTTTCGATCCTTCTTTTCTGCTTTGCGCCGCGCCTCTTCAACTTCCTTCTTCTTCTCTTCGATCAGGAAGCCCTTCATGGGGTCGTCATCATCATGATCCTGCATCAGAAGCGCAAGTTCTCGCTCTTCTGGCAGCATTGGTCGCTTCACTTCCTCCTCGCTACTCTCATCTTCTGACAGCGCTTGTCCCTCTCGCCTGAGCATGTCCTCCCAGCCGACCCTGAACTCTTCAGGGTCTTCATCATCCCGCGCTTTGTATCGCGCATGGTCGACACTGATCAGGCGACCACCAATATCCGCTCCGCCAAGGTTGTCAACCGCTAAGTCGGTACTTCTCTGATCCTCATACTTGAGCCAGCCAAAGCCCTTCGACTTGCCTGTCTCTTTGTCGCGAGCCAGCTTTAAGAATACGGGCTCCCCAAATTGTGAGAAGATCGCTATCACATCGCCTTCGGATAACTCGTAAGGAAGACCGCCAAAGTAGACGTAAGCAGTGTCTCGATAGTCCGTATGCCAGGAAGCTTCTGGAGTACTGAGCACATCTGTTAGCAGGGATTCTGGAAATAAAAAATGCTGGAGAGGAAGTCAAGTACTCACATTCCATTTTCTATCTCTTTGTTGTTCAGCGCCTGGATTGCGCGTATTTTATTCATGGTGTGTCTTGTGCTGCTTCCTGCGCAGCCTTGTGAATGTCGCAAAATTTATATGGCAAAGAGTAACATTTATTATCAGGATATGAGACGTACGTCCACTGAAGCTTCAGGGAGTCCGTGCGCTGAAGCTGCAAGAGCTGCAGCGCGTAGCTCTTTTTGGGGGACAATTTCCGGACCGAACGCTAAAATGACGGGGTGTTATCCAAGTGCCAATCCATCCATAGTCTGTCCATTGGTATTGGTACGTAGTGACCCTGGCCACGTTCATCTTTGATGAAAGACAGCGGTCGACGATATCTACGTACCGCGGACTCCCCAGGAACTTGCAGCGATTTTTCTCGAACCGATTATCGACGATTGGGATACTCACGACCGAGCCGAAAGCTTTGCATCATCTTCCCTGCTGTCTTTGTTGTACGCAGAGCGAAGATGCCCCTACGGCAATCTTAAATCTCCTTTAGCATTATCGAATCAACCCCAAAACGCGTACTGTCCCTCTATTCAGACGTCGATCTAAGGCAGACTTACCGACAACCTCTGCCCTCTTTCGCCATAGGAGATACACTCATGACCTAACACACTGCGATCCTATACGGCAGTTTGTGGACCAGCGAGCTCGGTGAGTCAACAACCGGGATCATGGCGGCCAACACCAACAGAGTGTCGATCTATACAACGGGCTCAGGAGACTCCGAAGGCCGCGATGGCGAACAAAGGAAGGATCTTTGGACGTCTATGCTAGAGTCTGTCGCCAGTGGCAAACGACTACCAGAAAAGAACCTCATTGTGCTAGGTATGTCGTAACTAGACAGCTCTGTTGAAGAGCTAGGTAGCTGATCATGAGCCTCTGAAAATCAGGTGGCACTCCCGAAAACCAAAGAGAGTTCCTCGAATCGCTCTCCAGCTCCGAGCCAAAACGTAATGCGGACCGGCTTAAGATACCGCCGATTGCGAACAACTTTGCGCTGGGCTATGCATACTACGACGTTCTCGACACCGACCAAGACGGTTCGTGCATTAACGCCCAGATCAGCCTCAGAACCATGTACTAATAAGTTTAGATACTCTTGCACGGGTTTCGCTCTATTTCCTCTCCCAACCTTCACCCGAATTCGCATCTCTGGTTGCGCCCCTCCTTACCCCTGAAACGATCCCCAATACTGCTCTTATCATTCTTCTCGACTGGTCGCAGCCGCATCTATGGCTACGACAAATATGGACATGGGTTCAGGTTATACAAGAAGTTCTCAAAAAGGTCGACACAGAACAACATGCCATCATGGAAGAAGTCATGTCAACCTGGAAAGAAAGGGGTCGAGGAGGCGCAACAACCAACTTGGATGGAACACCCTCAGCTACAGCTACAGCTACCGGCGGCGATGTAGATAGTGCACTGCCTCTGGGGCCAGGAGAATGGGAGGAGCCTCTGGGTCTGCCACTTTGCGTAGTGTGCCAGAATGTAAGGAATGTCTCTTGTGGTCTACGATAACTATACTAACACATACAGGCCCAAAAAATCGAGTTTCTTGAAAAGAGTCAGGGTTGGAAAGAGCCAGACTTTGATACAGTATTACAATATCTGCGAACCATTTTGCTGAGACGTACGTTGTTGGCCTGTTTCCAAGCCTCCGGTCTAATGCTAACAATCCCTAGATGGGGCCTCTCTCATTTACACTTCACAAAATGCGCCTTCTCAGCTACCCTCTCTCATTCACTCGACCCTCGGAATTACCTCTCTTCTCAAGCGGCACCCACTAAAGAACAACGTTATCGACCGCGACAAGATTGTCGTTCCAACCAATTGGGATTCCTGGAGCAAGATTCGAGTTCTTGGCGGTTCTTTTGACCCAGAGCCTGTTTCGAACACATGGTCTCAAGATCTCGGCATTGATCTCTACTCTATGCCCTTTGATGATGCAGACAAGATAAGCGACAAGGAAGCAGAAATCAGGAAACTAAACAGTGCCATTGCGCGATACGAGGGATGGTGCCGCGATCCTAACAGTGGTGGTCTCGCAGTTGTTGAGAATGCCATGCACGGCGAGAGGTGGATCACGGTGGAGAGTGACGACACCCAAGAATTCCTTGAGAAGCAGCTCAAGATTCTCGAGGTATTCAAGGCAAAGTTGCCCGAGAAGGGCAGCGACAATGCCATCGTTCGCAGCACTCGCCACATCGACTACACTGGCGATGAGACGACTATCAGCGAGCACATTGGACCTGTGCAATTCAACATGGGTGGTATCCAAGTTGATGCTGATGATATGTTGCAGCGTCTCAGGGTAAGACATGACTACTTCACTACTCCGAATAAGTTGCTGACATGAACAGGATCGTAATGCATTTAGTTCTTCCCCAAGCAACGAAGAGGAGGAGGCTGATACACCTGCTGCGAACATGGCCAAGGACTTTGATAACGAGCAACTACAAAGCTTCTTTACAGGTTTGATGAACCGCAAGGGCACTGGAGATACATCTAGATCTTGAGAAAGGAGTAGCAGATGCCCCTCCCAAAGAACTATGGACGATCCCCTTTTCTTTTCTTTTCTTTTCAAGATATTGTATTTGTCGACCCTTTTGTGCTCAGTGAGCGTCATGGACCAATATTTGGAGAGGGGGCCGGTGGTCAATGTAGATTAGATACCCCTGAAATGATAAATTTGATAATATCTTACGCGTATTTATGGAGTGTAGACCTTACAGTCTATATTTGTAATTGCAGTCAACTTCACTCATCGACTAATTCCTAAAATGCTGTGCGCTGTTCAGAACACCTCTTTTCCTCATATCGCCTATCCCTTGAACGCCTTGGGATGACTGTGCCGACTCCAACAACTCGTGCCCTGTATTTTCTAGGTATCTAGCTAGATGCTTTTAGAACCGCCATCCTGGGCTGTTCATATTCAACATTTCATTTCGACGTCTCGCCGCCCAATCTCGCTGTCACAACACCTTGGAGTAAACCAGGGAAGAGCCAAGGATGTTGCACCACTTCAACTTCAAACGCGTTTATCGTCTGACGAGCTTTGGCTGCCAAATCGTCACTCGAATGCAGATTCGCGAGGCGGAATAGATTAGCTACGCTGACGGCGTTGGTCGATGGTAATGACGTATCCATACCATCCTTGAGGCGGAGGATTGTATAAGGGCTATTGGCTTGAGTGCTGAAAAAGGCACCATCGGCGTCATAGAACAACGAGATTTGGGTTTCTGTGATGGCATGGTCAGCGGAGTGTGTTTATGGGGAGGGGAATTGCGACGACTCACGATGTAAAATATCAGCAAATTCCAGATATTCTTGATTCCCGGTTAGCTCGAGAAGATCCAGGAGACCTTGAATCAGATAGGCATAATCATCTGCAAAGGCAGTGTTTCCACGACCTCCAGACCATGTCCTGTATAGAATTCTCTCATTGCCATCCCAAAGCCTTTCTCTAATGTATGCAGCTGCCTGCTCGGCGATAGCCCTACACTTGGAGCTTTGTTCTGGCCTCAGTGTCTTCAGCGCCGATGCTGCCTTGGAAAGAGCTGATATCACAAGGCCATTCCAGCCTACAACAATTTTATCATCGGTGTCAGGGCGCGCGCGTTCCAGTTCCCTTCTCTTTCTTAAAGCTCGTCTTCCTTGTTCAATATACTCTTTAATGTTTTCCACCGGCGTGCTGAATTGAGTGCTTAATTGCTCGATGGTGCTCTTAACCCTGAGAATGTTCTGGTCAATAAAGTCGTCGTTGGGGTCGTTTTCCTCCTCGACATTTCCATCTTGATTGACATTCCAATAGGACGCTAGAATAGGACTCATATGGCTGTCAATCTCATCGAGAACTGAATCAAATTCTCGCCGCGTCCAGACATAATAGGCGCCCTCGCGCTTCTCCTTGTCACCTTGCCTATAATAGGAGTCGGCGGCTTCACTTGAAGCGAAACCGCCCTCAGGCAGAACAATCGGAGACGAAGTGAGATACTCAGCAAGCTCAAGAACAACGTCTAGAAACTCATCTTTTTCACCTCCACCGCTGGCCTTCCACGCGTCAATATATAGAGAGAGCAATTGCGCATTGTCAGTCACAAGCTTCTCGAAGTTAGGAATGCTCCAATCCGCTGTAACGGAGCAGCGCGAAAACCCAGTGCCTCCGATATGGTCACGTAGCGCCCCATCACGAATGTGACGCATTGTATCCAAAGCAATTTCGGTAGCATGTTTGCACTCCGCCTCTCCAACAACATCCTGAACAGCGCCTGGTGACTTCAGGAGCCCCAGCAAAAATGCCAGCTTGGGGGGCGTCAGGAACTTCGGTGCCAAGCCAAATCCACCAAAAACAGGATCGAAAGTGCCGGCGATATGAGTATAGGCCTCTTCCAGCTGATCCAAATCCAGTTCCTCTGAAACGGCAGTGCTCTTCTCCTTAGCAGTACTTGCATGGCTCGGAGCTGGTGCTCCCCATCCAGCCGGTCCTAAAGCTGAGGGTGCCGAAATACTCCTTGTTCCCAAGGTACCCTCAGCGGCAAATTCCTTGAGCTGGCCAACAACCTCGGTTGCCTCCTTTCGGCATCTGGCTTCCTGATCGGTCCAGATATCACGAACTTTCGTAAAGATAGTCAGAGAGTCGAGTACTTCTTCGGTGCTGTCGTCACTGAGATGCCTTCGTCCTGCGGGCCCAAACCAGTAGGTACCACCGAAAACTGGCTCCAAATTGGGTGTAAGGAACACATTCAAGGGCCATCCGCCAACGTTGCTGACAGCTTGGACATAATTCATGTAGATGGCGTCTAAGTCGGGGCGCTCCTCTCGATCGACGATAACTGGGATGAAAGAATCATTCAATACAGAGGCAGACTCGGGGTTAGAGAAGGTCTCAATCGACATGAGTCGACAAACTTGTAGCCATTAGCAAGACAGCGCAAGATATAGTTCGCTTCGAAACCAATCATGACGCAACTTACAGTGGCATGCCTTGTAGCCGATATGCAGGAAGATAAGCTTGTTCTCCTTGCGCGAACGCTCGACTGCCTCGTCGTCTAAGAGCTGCCATGAAACCAAGCTTTCGGCCTGGCCCCGGATGTATGGGCTCTGGCTAGCAGCCGCGCGGTTTCGCAAAGGCGCGAGGGGCTTTGGTAAGCTCGAGCTTGACTCATCACCACTGACGGGCGTGGAGCGCATAGCTCTAGCAGACGCGGTGAGTTCTGAAGCTACCATGTTGCTACTGCCTTGACCTGGTTTGAGAGGTGTATAGCTAGCTGATTGCGACGCTGTTGCTGTTGTCGTCAAGCTGCGGGAAAAGTAACTCGGAACCAAGCACGCCTTTGGTGGGGAGGGTTGGAGCTGTTTAGAGCCAAGGGCTGTGTGGTTATTTTACCTCCACGATAGCGATAACGTATGATGTAAGAGTTGTAGCTTGAGGTCTTGTCGAAGCTACCTTATAGCTCAATGCTGTAGCGATGGTGAGATGAAGATATAAGCGAAAGAAAGGCATGTGAGTAAGTCTTCCGGAAAGAGGGCTTCATAGACGTGGTTAAGCACCCGCTAGCGAAAGATTAGATTGAATGGGGGAAGCTTTCCGACTTTTGGATGGAAGGATTCCCATAGAAGCCAAGTAAGTACCTGCTGAGAGGCAGAGACAGTTCGGCTCGGTGGGGTTGATGGCAGCAGTCGCGGGGCATCCAATACCAGACGTTTAGCGCCCTTTCCGCCTTGGGTAAGGTCGAGGAGGTTGGTCCTGACGACATGCTCCTGATATTGGCTTTCATGAGTCAAGCATCGATAATGCCATCTTCTCTGAGTCGTGTAGGGTGTTTCGACCTGAAAATCAGGTGCCGTTTGGATGTAATCAGACTGCCGTCGTGTATTAGTGTATCCATATACAGTTACAGGGTAACAATGAGTGTGACGCTGGCAAGCTAAATACGGCACTTTAGTCAACGCGAACTCAGACCTTTCACATCAAAGCACGGATAAGGGTACGGATATTGAGAAGTCACAAAAGCTCTTGCCATTCAACAGGCTTACCGCAAAACCAGGAGCCTCCATTCCCATATCCCTGGTTCCAGATAGATGCCTCAGGTACAGAGTATGTTGGTGGCTGTCCAGTTGTCGTCAGATGCTAGCACGGATCAGCTCGAGCTACCCTAAAGCAAACTGATATTCCGTTCCTATCATTCTTGCCAACAGATAGCATATCTCATCAGCCATTGGGACGAGCATAAATCAATGAATATAAAAACCTGATGGTAAAATCACTAGTACCTTCAGTACTTCAAGGCATACAGGAGCCTCTTCGGCTTGGCGCCGCTTGTGTTACCCCAAACGCAGGTACACATGTGCAAATGTGCAAAATGAAAATGATGATATTATGATGCTACGAAGATCATAATTAGAAAGACACATGAAATAAGGCCCGATCTATGCACTCAGAAGCGGAATCGGTTAAGCGATGGTAGATTGTTTATCGACAGAAGCAAAGTGTGACAATGATATGAGTACGACGAATGAAGAAGCAGATCTAAGCTTGTGTTACTAGTCGATCGGATGAAAGTGGTAGAAGAGGTAAAGGATAAAATACCATGAATATGAATTGAAGCACGAGTAATTCAGCCACATGAGCAGAAGATCCATTGAGAAAATCATTGCACGAAAAAACGTCTAGTCGTGTGGAATATTGCTTTTACTGCAGTGGATAACTGACCTTGAAACACCCAAACTTGAGTTTCAAGTGGATTCGTTATTCAAATCTACTTAGTAACTATGGACCTTACTCGGCTGTTTCACACTCTCCACTGAACCACGCTAGAACGGCAGCTAACTTATCGATAAGCCGATCGCGGAATCCCTGCAGCAGCTCTCAATGAACTTAGAGCTTCGGCTTGTTGCCTACTTCTTTCAACCTTCTTCCTCTACTCATCCTCCTGATTAGCCAGCGCGGCATCATGGCCGAGCCAACATATACTATTTTCGTCCGGGTCCCTATGCCCCGTGGTGACTTCGTCGATCCGCCACCGGTACGAAGCTCTTGATCCAGCCAGTCAATCATAAGCCATCATGCCCATGCCCTTGCGCGCATCGGAGCAATCATGACAGAGCTAACCAGAAGCATGACAGGTAAACTGGGACTCCGTCAAAGATGAAGCATTATGGAAGATCCTCTCCGGAGCTGCAAAAAAGCAGATAGACTGTAAGTATTCACCACATTTGTGTATATCTATTGGTGCTGACTTAGACAAGGGGACGAAGTGTAGGTGTCGATCTTATCACAATTATCATACAGGCAATACTCATCTGAGGTGCAGCGCCGATCGCTTCGAAGTTCCCGTCGATTTCCTCCTTCAACAAGTAGCATACCTTACCGAACGACATGCTTCCCAGGTCCGCGCTCAAGTTCGAAAAGCTGCTGCCGCCGTCCGTGGCTCAGTGCAATCGCCCGTTTCAGGCGCCGACTCCGCCGGACCCGGTCATCAACGAACACATTCAGCCTTGTCCATCCGAAAAGACTCACCCATGCCGCGCGCCGAGGCAGGAAGTGGTACTGGCACTCCTCTCAATGCATCAATACGACCGGTTGTGTCGCGGAATCCGTCGACGAATACTACAGTCCTGAGAGACATGACCGGAGGCTCAGCTTCTCCTCGACCTGGAACAGGGTTTGCTTCGCGGACCGGCGAGCGACATCGTCTTTCATCCTTGCCAATATCATCAGTCCCCCAAAGATCACCCGATCGAGAAGCTCAACCGGAGCCAGGGCCAGATGAACGAAGCCCGTCACCTGGCCCAGCCGAGGACAGTTCACTAACATCGTCAGAGGACGAGTCTAGCCCCGCTCAATCTCGCATCATTCGTCGACCTCCCCGGTTCCAGCAGCCTGATGGAGGACAACACGAGGATGACGACGATGACGAATCAGAGCCTGCGTTTCAGCCATATACGTCTCCTTCCAACAAGACTTCGGCACAGGACCTCGGCTCAACGCTAAGGGGAGATGGGCGCAGCTCTGGCAAAAGGCATCATAGGCCTCAGGGAAAGTCCGCGATTCATCAATCTCACACATCAGACTCGTCAGCCAGCTCTGCGGCCATGGTACGAAACCCGGATAAGTCAGATAAAACCACGGAGCAGCGAACGCCCGGACCTCTCTCACCACGCCGAACTGCAGAACTGGCGGGACGTAGCCCGGGCAATCAAAGCAAGGGTTACTCCCGCGAGGGTAGCGACGGAACGCCTAGCATGGGTAGTAGTTATAGTGATCTTGACGGTAAGTTGCCTTGTTATCCTCAGCCCGCTTGGTGTAGTTTGCTCACCTCACAGTCTAAGACGCCTCAGTTACACAGTCTGCATTAGAGGAGGCATTGGCCAGTCATATGAACAGAGGCGCAGGAAGCCGCTTCAGCATCAGCCAGGCTTTTCGTAGCCGTTACAACCCTAGCCCCAATCAATGATTGGATTGAGGGATTGATTTCGAATTTGTATTGGTTGAAAATGCGCTTTTGGCACGGCGTCTGGGCATGGCAAATGCATTAATCAGGGCGTTTGGAGGCACTTGTTTTGAATGTTTTCGGTACGGTCGTACAGATATCCCACCTCAATCTTTGCTATGATAGAAACGCGGTTGAATCTGGAGTATGGTAAGTGCTGTAGGAGATTTTTGAGTCTTGCAAAAGCTTCCAGGTCAGTGGTATAACAGGGAATTTCTATATGCCCAGGCTAGTAATGGGAGAGTTGCTGCTATCAGATGAGGCAGACACAGTGTCGAATAAACACAAAGAAGATGCGAGAGCGGAGAAACTCCTATTTTGATCTCCCGTTTGTTCAAACACTTTGAAATTGCTTCATGCAGGATATCACAGTTCTAGAGCAGTATCTCCGTCGGCTGCGTGCAGCTGCCATAACCCGCCTCTCGCACTTCTCTGAGTATTTAATCACAAGCACTTACTGAACGCAACTTCCCTCCTCCCAAACCCTTTTAATCTACGGAAGATATTGGAAAATCCCCAAATTGACACTCATAGAACCTCGCTCCTTTTAGAAGAACAACATTCCAACCTGTCACCATGTTTTTCAGAAGTTGGTCGGGCCTCCCCAAGGATGCCTCCTTTCCGAGAGATCTCGCCGGCCTTGGGTTCGCTATCCGTGACTACTTCAAGATGCATCGCTGACATCGAGTAGCTATTTTGTGAATGATGATGATGAAGTTCGATCTATCGAGGACCCGGAGTGTTACTACAAGTTCTTCAGCAGCAAGAACTCTCGCGTCAATGAGCGCCAGCGCTTCCACTTCAACAGTACGTGCCTGGTCTTGGTGGCACCGGGTTAAGGCAGTTTTGTTAATAGAAGTACTACAGTGGCTCTGGAGGATATCGTCCATGATCGCCTAGAGAAAGAAGGCCTCAAGAAATACCACCTTTTGCCCGAGAACAAACGACAATCCCCCGTCTTCCTCACCCCCAACATTGCCAAAACTACCCGCATAGTCGTCGTCCTTGGCGAGCCAACTAAGGATCTGGGATGGATTGCTGGCCGCGTCGCCAATGGGCCCGGTGGCCTTGTGAAAGGAACCATGATCTCTGTTGCTCAGGCACTTGCTAAGCAGGCTGCCAGCCCCAATGACCCGACACCTCCTGGCGTTTTCCTGGCCAACATGGGCCAGCGGTTCTGGTGGCCTGAAGAACAGCGAGCTCTCACCGTAGAAGCATTAGTCGATGTTCCACTTCCCAGTTTGGTGCACTCCGGACGTCGCTTCATCAAGGAACTCAACGAGATTCCTGGAAGCGAGACGCCTTTGGCGCACATGACGACTGTGCTCAACAAGGTTCTTGAAGTCAACGAGGATGCTAAGGTCGACATCATTGCTATTGGGCAAAGCTGTGAGGTGGCCTTGCAGTTCTTTGAGAATGAGAAGAACTGGGCGCGATGGAGTGAGCGACTAGGCGGCATGCTCTTCATGGGTACTGTTTACCCAACAGATTTGCTCGTCAATGCTGAATTCAAAGAGTTTCTGGCAAAGGTAAAACCCACACCCGATAACAGCTATAGTTCCGCAAATCACTGACTGTCATAGCGCACTCGTGGCTACCTCATTTCAGAGGAACCTCTCGACACCCCTCTCGCCATGCCCGGAGGAAACCCATCACTTCTGATCGAGCCCCTTGGCTGCCCCTGCTTCTCTAGCGGAGAAGACCAGTTCATCGAAACCATCTTCATCAAGGCTTTCGAACCAGCTCTTGCTTACCTGCAGGAAGTGGCTCTTACTCCGGACTTTGTCAACCCTGACATGGCTGTCGCAGAGCGTCGTCCAGCCGACATCACGGACGAGAAATGGAGTGAAATGCCAGAGGAGGTCAAGCCAGAGGTCACCAGAGTTAATACCGAGTGGATGAAGGAAGAAATCAAGCAGATGAGACGCTGGAAAAAGTTTACGGAGACTGGCCTGGCACCCGATAATGATTCCGATGACGAGGACTGAAATCATGACGGAGTTGAACGAAGAACGGACCTCGTCGGACTGCGCATGTACGGGGAGAGCGCGGATGAACACCAGGAATGTAGTCTATGATGAGAAGGGGATATCTTGTTCATTAGAAGTAGACTAGAACCAATATTAAGTCTGGAGCAGTGGTCAGAAAGATGTGGCAAGATCCTTTGGCTCCTGGTATACCCACGTTGTACAAATTTTGTTTTGCATTATTTTAGGCTTTGAACAGTGAGGCTATATTGGGCCCGGCTGGTGTCAGGTCCTCAATCAGTTCTCTTGTCCTCCTCACCCGCTCCCTGACCACAGCTTCCTCTGCCGTCCAGCGGTCTTCAGCACTTGGAGGGGTGGAGCTCCAGAAGGAGAATACGCCCGACTGTGTAGAAGGGTTTGCTCGCTGGAGTTCTTCTTCCTTGGCAAGCTTCTTGACCATCTTACCCCAGTTGGCGAGGCCCGCGCTCAAGCACTCGCGGCATGTAGTTTTCGCGGCCTTATCAGCTTTCAGAAGATCCATGTTTCGTAACTGCTCCTCTGCAACGTCGACACTATCACGCGTCCACGAGAGGCCGTCGTCCTCAGATGATGTGGAGAAGAGGATCTCGCCGATCCAAAGACTGAGGGAAGCTTCCTGACAACGTTCGTGAGGGCTGCGCCAGGGAGGCTGGGTACCATCTGGTGGCGGAGGTGGGTGATCGGCCTGGGAGAAAGTTTTGACGACTTTGTCGAAAACAGAAGGAGACTTTGGCCTTAATTGAGTAGTGGACGGAGGGACGTTGGGTAAGTAGCGGCGAGCCTTGAGAAGGGAGAGGTAAATAGGGAGAGCAGCGTCGACTTTTCCGCTACGTGCTTTGAAGTTGGCCATGGCAGTGACGGCATCGAGGACATTTTGTGAGGGCAAGCCGGCCTTCTCATCGAGCACGAATGTCTTAGGGTTGTAAGCGGGTTGCGACATGTCGACTCCCTGGGTAGCTTCTGCGAGAGCCAGATGGTAGAGTGCCTCAGCGCCTTCGGATTGCTCCTTGAATTCCAGGTAACTAGCGTATTCGAGTGTCGCCTCGAGCTTCTGTCGGGAAGTAAAGCCCTTGGTGCCCAGGATCTTCATGTAGAAGTTATCGGCGCTGGGGTAAGCAATTTCACAGTCCTCTTCACGAGGCGCATGAGGTTGACCTGGAGGAATTGGCGTAGGTCTAGGGTTGGAGGGCCCAATAACAAATTCAGGTGGTGAGATGATGTTGCGAGAAAGGTCGCGGACCCATCCATCGACATGTTCCGCGCCTTTTGCAGCCAGCATGATAGCCTCGAAGTAACCTCTCCTCCATTCCTCACTCTTGCCAGAGATATCACACGGGTTGAATTCACCCGGGATCTCTGCTTCAGGATCGACTCTATCCGTAAGTTTCGTAACACCCTGGCCGTCAACCTTTGCATCCTCCAACCTCAACACCAATCCTCGAGCCAGCTCGAACGACCAAGGCCAATTGGTCTCGCCATTTTTTGGTGCCTTGCTGTTGTTTGAGTCCCTTAGGAATTTCCTTGTCATCCAGCCCCATTCATGTGGTGTCGGATATTCCTCCTCCAACCTCTCCTCATTGACAAAGAATAGAATCACGCCGAAACAGCCTAAGAGACCCCAGAATGAAGCAGTGTATCGTACCGCCAGCTTAGCTTCGTGCTTCAGCCATTGTTTTCTCTCGGTGGTAAAGGTTCTAGCGCCATTGGTGGTCACTGGAATCGCAAGGAAGGGGAGATTCGGCCTTGAGTTGGTGGTGAGTTGGGTGCAATGTGTAAATGTTCGAAGACATGGTAATCGGATACGAAGTGTTGGTGTTCTTGGTGTTGAAACCTGAAGATGACGGCCAACAAGCCGGTGACGCATGGCGCCTGCGTATTTATGGATCGCGTATTTCGCCTGTTCGATATGAGCGCCGCTAACTTGTTATAGTTTACAAATTGTCCTCAAAATGATGGTATCTCGAGTCTTTGGATGATGAGGAAATGGTGGATGGTGATTGGAAAATCGGGCCAGTTGGAGCTCCAAATTGCTGACTAAGACGTCATTCTCTGTCTGCCAAGATGTTGAAAATCTGATTGAGCACATGGTGAAGACCAAAATGTACTTGTTAGTGTGAGGGCAATCGACGTTGTTTTATCACGTCAACGTGTTTAATATGTCTTCCTTCTTATCATCAGACACGTTCTCTAACCCAAGATTTCAGCTTCTTGCGGCTGCTGTCTTTTCAGCAGCTACTACGGCTTCTTTGTTACTCAGCTATCAAGCACTGGAGCGCGAAGAGAGAGTACATGAACTCAAGAGCTCAATCCCTGCTGATGACCCTAACATCCAACCTGTACTGACCTCGAATTCACCTCCTTCAACCATCTTCACTGACTGATTACAGTTGAATAACTTCGGTGGCTCATCAGCTCCACCTGTTGATAAGGAGGATGCAAGGAACCAAGCTCTAGCCCGTCGAGCACAAGCTGGTGACTTCGATGAAGAGCTAATTCTTGAGCAATTGGCGAGGAACAGAGTCTTCTTGACAGATGAAGGCCTTGACAAGCTACGGAAATCGTTCGTCATTGTGGTTGGCTGTGGGGGAGTTGGTTCTCACTGCACAGCAGCCCTTGCTCGTTCTGGTGTTTCGAAAATCAGGCTGATAGATTTCGATCAAGTGACTTTGAGCTCCTTGAACCGACATGCGGTCGCTACACTGGCTGATGTTGGTATCCCCAAGGTTCAATGCTTGGAACGACGGTTGATTGCCATTGCGCCGTGGGTTAAATTCGATCTGCGCCAGGAGCAGTTTAATGAGGGTGTTGCAGAGCGCTTGCTTCGGCCCTGGAGCGAAGATGGCCGTGCCCCTGACTTTGTTATTGATGCCATCGATAACATCGAGACCAAGGTCTCGCTTCTCGAATATTGCTACAAGAACAACCTGCCAGTCATCAGTGCCATGGGCGCAGGATGCAAAAGTGACCCTACAAGAATCATTGTGGGAGATATTGGGGCAAGCAAGGATGACGGGCTCTCAAGGGCGACACGAAGGAAGCTGAAGCTGAAGGGTATCACAAGCGGCATCCCCGTTGTCTACTCTACGGAGACATCGGGCGCTGGTAAAGCTGAGCTTCTCCCATTACCCGAAGAGGAGTTCCAGAAAGGCTCTGTTGGCGATCTCGCTGCCATGCCCAACTTTCGCGTTCGAATTCTCCCCGTCCTCGGCACAATGCCAGCCATCTTTGGCCTTACAGTGGCAAACCATGTCATTCTGAGCATTACAGGCTACCCCCTAGACTATGTACCTGCCAAGGGCCGCGAAAAGATGTACGAGGGCATGCTGGCAACATTGCAGAGCTATGAGGAGAAGTTGGCACGATTAGGCAATGAGGGCGATCAAATAGGCCTCAAGGTTCCCATCACTGTCGGTGACGTTGCTTTCCTATCCGAGGAGCTCTATCAGGGCCGAAGTGCCATTACTGGCATCCCCACGAAGCTGGTCCTGATCCGGTGGCAGAAGCCCATCGGCTCCAGTATCACGACCCTGGGTGAGGGCAAGAGCATCCAGAAGTGTTCTACAGTGAAGCTTCACGATCTCGTGTTAATGACCAAGGATGAAGCCACAAGACATGAGAAGGAGATCTTCAAGGGTGGGAAATCTCTAGAAGATGTATACGATGCCGAGACAATTGCGCGGGTTGAGAAGAAGAGAGAGACGGCTGAGAAGTACGAGGCGTTTCGTTCATAAAAAGGGGGACTGACCGTGAGGTGTATATCTGGTAGACCTGGATAGAAGACGACTAGAGGTGTACGATCACATCGAATGAATCCTCCTGGGCGGCCGGGGGATTCAGTACTGTACGTTTTACGAATTGTAGACGAAGAATTCACGACTTCCTTTACCCTGAGTTCCCTGACAAACTTGTCATGCACAATATCCAACAATATGCTTAACACCCAAGATACAAACCCTTCTCGAGTGAAACGACTAATCGGCGTGTACGATAAGTCCCTTTGTTCATGCATGAATAGAACCCAAGTCTACGGTGTATACATTTACCAATTTCTTCTTAATCAGGCTCGATATCGAGGAACCAGACCCTCATTCAACCTGGGTGGTCAGGCATACACAGGTAGGCTCAAGTCGAAATGGTAGAATCCGTTATCTCGCACTCAAAGGGCTTCGATCTGAACTCAAAGACGACTACTGTCGCTGCTGGTCCAAGATTGCTGTGATGGACAACGTGTGGCCGATCACATTGTGTCATTGCTCTGCCTTGGGAGGATCAACAAGATAAGCCAGAGCACATCCATCTTTCATGATGATCCAATTACCTGACGCCAAGTCAAACATATTATGTGTCTCCAAGAGCCTTTGACGTCGACATGGCTAGTATCGGGCTTCCAAGTCTTAGACGTGTTATGTCTGCTGATGCTATCTCAACAGTGTTTTTCTGGCTGAATGCATATTTAGCAGTCCTTCCAGCATCGTTGATCATTCGGGCTGATATTGTAATTCCGGTGCATGAGTGGCATCGGGCCTCATGTTTCTAGCATGTCAGCCTTGGCTAGCTTCACTGCACGTGTTGCAGGATCATGACCATGGCGTAGAATCCAATGGCGAGGTAGTAATTTCATGCGAATGAGCGCAACGCAGCGCAACATCGATGTGTAACTCAAACGTCGCACACTGATAGAGCCGGCCAAGGCTCACTCACGTACCATTATCACACAGTCGCTTAGTCGCAATTGGCATTGTGCGCTGTGACTCTGACGTTTTGCAGCCACTGGACGTCAGGCCGAAACTGCGTATGTCTGCCATGAAGTTAATACGCCTGCCAACGCCCGCTCATATGCCAACCTCATCACCCTCGCAGCATTTATACTTTCACATTGATTGATGACTGCAGGCCCAACGTTGACGTGGATCCAAAATGCAAACTGAACACGACCAACACTTTCATCGTTGGCCCAACTCAAGGTACCAACAGCAATGGGTCTCCTCACCGCGCTGTTCACTCATTCCTCAGTCTTTTTCTTTCTTTTTTTTTTT